>JAGTTF010001816.1:0-12861 GCA_019095985.1 Streblospio benedicti | reverse complement strand
ACCCGGTCGGAAATAACCAACGAACTGTAACCAAATCTCACCCTTAGCTTTCTCCCCCACCACCCTCCAGACGTGAAATTTTTTTCGTGTACTTTGGTCCACTTTTTAGCCGACTTTTACGAGCGGTTTGCCTAAATATCTCGTTAATTTTCTACAGAGAGAACTATATCGCCGATTGCCACCAAATTTTATACACTGCTGCATTGTACCTTCTCCACACTCGGTGCGAGTTTGGTGTACTTTTGGCCTACTTTGAGCGAGTTATTAGACTTTTTAAATAAAAACGCGAAAATCTTTTCTTCCGACACCGGTCACGTACGTCGAAACGCACTGGTACCAGCAGTTGCACAGCAATTTCGATGCAACCGGCGCGTAGACAGAGGACAGGGCATTGCTGTATAAAATATTCACACCCACACGTGTCAAGGAAAATATTTGGTGGATCATCAAAGTCGGCCCATTCCCTATATCCCTATATACTGTTACTGAAAATTAAATTTACTATGAACTACCCGGACGGAAGAAATCAACAAACTATGACCAAATGTCACTGTTACCTTTCTCCTACCACCCTCCAGACGTGAAAATTTTTTCGTGTACTTTGGTCCACTTTTTAGCCGACTTTACGAGCGGTTCGCCTAAATATCTCGTTACCATTCTACAGAGGGAACTATTTCACCGATTGCCACCAAATTTTACACACAGCTGCATTGTACCCTTTCTCCACACTCGGTGCGAGTTTGGTGTACTTTTGGCCTACTTTTTGAGCGAGTTATTAGACTTTAAAATAAAAAACGGCGAAAAATCGGCTGGCATTTTCTTCCGACACCGGTCACGCACGCCGAAACGCACTGGTACCAGCAGTCGCACAGCAATTTCGATGCAACCGGCGCGTAGACAGAGGACAGGGCATTGCTGTATAAAATATTCACACCCACACGTGTCAAGGAAAATATTTGGTGGATCATCAAAGTCGGCCCATTCCCTATATACCGTTAGTAAAATTAAGGGGTCACGAAACTAGGTCGGTTTCCATAGAAAAAAAAAAAAAACAAAAAAAAAAACATAGCGGGATACTCCTATATGGTGTGCATGTGATAGAGTTATTGGTTGCCATGGTTACCATGGTTACCATGGTTACCATGGTTGGGTTACCGGCCGGTTTTTTGACCTGTTACGACCAAATTCGATAATAAACACGAGGGTACCACCCTCCAGACGCGAAAAATTTTTGGTGTACTTTGGTCCACTTTTAACCCCCGAAATCGCCCAAAAACGGGCCGAAATAGCTACGTTTTCTATAAATTACCCGGTCGGAAATAACCAACGAACTGTGACCAAATCTCACCCTTAGCTTTCTCCCACCACCCTCCAGACGTGAAATTTTTTTCGTGTACTTTGGTCCACTTTTAGCCGACTTACGAGCGGTTCGCCTAAATATCTCGTTAATTTTCTACAGAGAGAACTATATCACCGATTGCCACTAAATTTTACACACAGCTGCATTGTACCCTTCTCCACACTCGGTGCGAGTTTGGTGTACTTTGGGCCCACTTTTGAGCGAGTTATTAGACTTTTAAAATAAAAAAACGGCTTAAAATCGGCTGGCATTTTCTTCCGACACCGGTCACGCACGCCGAAACGCACCCGGTACCAGCAGTCGCACAGCAATTTCGATGCAACCGGCGCGTAGACAGAGGACAGGGCATTGCTGTATAAAATATTCACACCCACACGTGTCAAGGAAAATATTTGGTGGATCATCAAAGTCGGCCCATTCCCTATATACCGTTAGTAAAATTAAGGGGTCACGAAACTAGGTCGGTTTCCATAGATAAAAAAAAAAAAAAAAAAAATAGCGGGATACTCCTATATGGTGTGCATGTGATAGAGTTATTGGTTGCCATGGTTACCATGGTTACCATGGTTACCTTGGTTACCGGCCGGTTTTTTGACCTGTTACGACCAAATTCGATAATAAACACGAGGGTACCACCCTCCAGACGCGAAAAATTTTTGGTGTACTTTGGTCCACTTTTAACCCCCGAAATCGCCCAAAAACGGGCCGAAATAGCTTTCTATAAATTACCCGGTCGGAAATAACCAACGAACTGTGACCAAATCTCACCCTTAGCTTTCTCCCACCACCCTCCAGACGTGAAATTTTTTTTTTTGTGTACTTTGGTCCACTTTTTAGCCGACTTACGAGCGGTTCGCCTAAATATCTCGTTAATTTTCTACAGAGAGAACTATATCACCGATTGCCACCAAATTTTACACACAGCTGCATTGTACCCTTCTCCACACTCGGTGCGAGTTTGGTGTACTTTGGCCCACTTTTGAGCGAGTTATTAGACTTTTAAAATAAAAAACGGCGAAAATCGGCTGGCATTTTCTTCCGACACCGGTCACGCACGCCGAAACGCACTCCGGTACCAGCAGTCGCACAGCAATTTCGATGCAACCGGCGCGTAGACAGAGGACAGGGCATTGCTGTATAAAATATTCACACCCACACGTGTCAAGGAAAATATTTGGTGGATCATCAAAGTCGGCCCATTCCCTATATACCGTTAGTAAAATTAAGGGGTCACGAAACTAGGTCGGTTTCCATAGATAAAAAAAAAAAAAAAAAAAAAAAAAAACATAGCGGGATACTCCTATATGGTGTGCATGTGATAGAGTTATTGGTTGCCATGGTTACCATGGTTACCATGGTTACCATGGTTGGGTTACCGGCCGGTTTTTTTGACCTGTTACGACCAAATTCGATAATAAACACGAGGGTACCACCCTCCAGACGCGAAAAAATTTTGGTGTACTTTGGTCCACTTTTAACCCCCGAAATCGCCCAAAAAAACGGCCGAAATAGCTACGTTTTATAAATTACCCGGTCGGAAATAACCAACGAACTGTGACCAAATCTCACCCTTAGCTTTCTCCCACCACCCTCCAGACGTGAAATTTTTTTCGTGTACTTTGGTCCACTTTTAGCCGACTTACGAGCGGTTCGCCTAAATATCTCGTTAATTTTCTACAGAGAGAACTATATCACCGATTGCCACCAAATTTTACACACAGCTGCATTGTACCCTTTTCCACACTCGGTGCGAGTCTAGTGTACTTTGGCCCACTTTTTGAGCGAGTTATTAGACTTTTAAAATAAAAAACGGCGAAAATCGGCTGGCATTTTCTTCCGACACCGGTCACGCACGCCGAAACGCACCCGGTACCAGCAGTCGCACAGCAATTTCGATGCAACCGGCGCGTAGACAGAGGACAGGGCATTGCTGTATAAAATATTCACACCCACACGTGTCAAGGAAAATATTTGGTGGATCATCAAAGTCGGCCCATTCCTATATCCCTATATACTGTTACTGAAAATTAAATTTTACTATGAACTACCCGGACGGAAGAAATCAACAAACTATGACCAAATGTCACTGTTACCTTTCTCCTACCACCCTCCAGACGTGAAAATTTTTTTCGTGTACTTTGGTCCACTTTTTAGCCGACTTACGAGCGGTTCGCCTAAATATCTCGTTACCATTCTACAGAGGGAACTATTTCACCGATTGCCACCAAATTTTACACACAGCTGCATTGTACCCTTTCTCCACACTCGGTGCGAGTTTGGTGTACTTTGGCCCACTTTTGAGCGAGTTATTAGACTTTTAAAATAAAAAACGGCGAAAAATCGGCTGGCATTTTCTTCCGACACCGGTCACGCACGCCGAAACGCACCCGGTACCAGCAGTCGCACAGCAATTTCGATGCAACCGGCGCGCAGACAGAGGACAGGGCATTGCTGTATAAAATATTCACACCCACACGTGTCAAGGAAAATATTTGGTGGATCATCAAAGTCGGCCCATTCCCTATATACCGTTAGTAAAATTAAGGGGTCACGAAACTAGGTCGGTTTCCATAGATAAAAAAAAAAAAAAAAAAAAAAAAAAAACATAGCGGGATACTCCTATATGGTGTGCATGTGATAGAGTTATTGGTTGCCATGGTTACCATGGTTACCATGGTTACCTTGGTTACCGGCCGGTTTTTTGACCTGTTACGACCAAATTCGATAATAAACACGAGGGTACCACCCTCCAGACGCGAAAAATTTTTGGTGTACTTTGGTCCACTTTTAACCCCCGAATCGCCCAAAAAACGCCGAAATAGCTACGCTTTCTATAAATTACCCGGTCGGAAATAACCAACGAACTGTGACCAAATCTCACCCTTAGCTTTCTCCCACCACCCTCCAGACGTGAAATTTTTTTCGTGTACTTTGGTCCACTTTTAGCCGACTTACGAGCGGTTCGCCTAAATATCTCGTTAATTTTCTACAGAGAGAACTATATCACCGATTGCCACTAAATTTTACACACAGCTGCATTGTACCCTTTCTCCACACTCTCGGTGCGAGTTTGGTGTACTTTGGCCCACTTTTTGAGCGAGTTATTAGACTTTTAAAATAAAAACGGCGAAAATCGGCTGGCATTTTCTTCCGACACCGGTCACGTACGCCGAAACGCACCCGGTACCAGCAGTTGCACAGCAATTTCGATGCAACCGGCGCGTACAGAGGACAGGGCATTGCTGTATAAAATATTCACACCCACACGTGTCAAGGAAAATATTTGGTGGATCATCAAAGTCGGCCCATTCCCTATATCCCTATATACTGTTACTGAAAATTAAATTTTACTATGAACTACCCGGACGGAAGAAATCAACAAACTATGACCAAATGTCACTGTTACCTTTCTCCTACCACCCTCCAGACGTGAAAATTTTTTTCGTGTACTTTGGTCCACTTTTTAGCCGACTTACGAGCGGTTCGCCTAAATATCTCGTTACCATTCTACAGAGAGAACTATTTCACCGATTGCCACCAAATTTTACACACAGCTGCATTGTACCCTTTCCACACACTCGGTGCGAGTTTGGTGTACTTTGGGCCCACTTTTGAGCGAGTTATTAGACTTTTAAAATAAAAAACGGCGAAAATCGGCTGGCATTTTCTTCCGACACCGGTCACGCACGCCGAAACGCACCCGGTACCAGCAGTCGCACAGCAATTTCGATGCAACCGGCGCGTAGACAGAGGACAGGGCATTGCTGTATAAAATATTCACACCCACACGTGTCAAGGAAAATATTTGGTGGATCATCAAAGTCGGCCCATTCCCTATATACCGTTAGTAAAATTAAGGGGTCACGAAACTAGGTCGGTTTCCATAGATAAAAAAAAAAAAAAAAAAAAAAAAATAGCGGGATACTCCTATATGGTGTGCATGTGATAGAGTTATTGGTTGCCATGGTTACCATGGTTACCATGGTTACCTTGGTTACCGGCCGGTTTTTTGACCTGTTACGACCAAATTCGATAATAAACACGAGGGTACCACCCTCCAGACGCGAAAAAAAATTGGTGTACTTTTGGTCCACTTTTAACCCCCGAAATCGCCCAAAACGGGCCGAAATAGCTACGCTTTCTATAAATTACCCGGTCGGAAATAACCAACGAACTGTGACCAAATCTCACCCTTAGCTTTCTCCCACCACCCTCCAGACGTGAAATTTTTTTCGTGTACTTTGGTCCACTTTTAGCCGACTTACGAGCGGTTCGCCTAAATATCTCGTTAATTTTCTACAGAGAGAACTATATCACCGATTGCCACCAAATTTTACACACAGCTGCATTGTACCCTTTTCTCCACACTCGGTGCGAGTTTGGTGTACTTTGGCCCACTTTTTGAGCGAGTTATTAGACTTTTAAAATAAAAACGGCGAAAATCGGCTGGCATTTTCTTCCGACACCGGTCACGCACGCCGAAACGCACGCCCGGTACCAGCAGTCGCACAGCAATTTCGATGCAACCGGCGCGTAGACAGAGGACAGGGCATTGCTGTATAAAATATTCACACCCACACGTGTCAAGGAAAATATTTGGTGGATCATCAAAGTCGGCCCATTCCCTATATACCGTTAGTAAAATTAAGGGGTCACGAAACTAGGTCGGTTTCCATAGATAAAAAAAAAAAAACATAGCGGGATACTCCTATATGGTGTGCATGTGATAGAGTTATTGGTTGCCATGGTTACCATGGTTACCATGGTTACCTTGGTTACCGGCCGGTTTTTTTGACCTGTTACGACCAAATTCGATAATAAACACGAGGGTACCACCCTCCAGACGCGAAAAAATTTTGGTGTACTTTGGTCCACTTTTAACCCCCGAATCGCCCAAAAACGGGCCGAAATAGCTACGCTTTTCTAAATTACCCGGTCGGAAATAACCAACGAACTGTGACCAAATCTCACCCTTAGCTTTCTCCCACCACCCTCCAGACGTGAAATTTTTTTTTTCGTGTACTTTGGTCCACTTTTTAGCCGACTTACGAGCGGTTCGCCTAAATATCTCGTTAATTTTCTACAGAGAGAACTATATCACCGATTGCCACCAAATTTTACACACAGCTGCATTGTACCCTTCTCCACACTCGGTGCGAGTTTGGTGTACTTTTGGCCCACTTTTGAGCGAGTTATTAGACTTTTAAAATAAAAAACGGCGAAAATCGGCTGGCATTTTCTTCCGACACCGGTCACGCACGCCGAAACGCACCCGGTACCAGCAGTCGCACAGCAATTTCGATGCAACCGGCGCGTAGACAGAGGACAGGGCATTGCTGTATAAAATATTCACACCCACACGTGTCAAGGAAAATATTTGGTGGATCATCAAAGTCGGCCCATTCCCTATATCCCTATATACTGTTACTGAAAATTAAATTTTACTATGAACTACCCGGACGGAAGAAATCAACAAACTATGACCAAATGTCACTGTTACCTTTCTCCTACCACCCTCCAGACGTGAAAATTTTTTCGTGTACTTTGGTCCACTTTTTAGCCGACTTTACGAGCGGTTCGCCTAAATATCTCGTTACCATTCTACAGAGGGAACTATTTCACCGATTGCCACCAAATTTTACACACAGCTGCATTGTACCCTTTCTCCACACTCGGTGCGAGTTTGGTGTACTTTGGGCCCACTTTTGAGCGAGTTATTAGACTTTTAAAATAAAAACGGCGAAAATCGGCTGGCATTTTCTTCCGACACCGTCACGCACGCCGAAACGTACCTGGTACCAGCAGTCGCACAGCAATTTCGATGCAACCGGCGCGTAGACAGAGGACAGGGCATTGCTGTATAAAATATTCACACCCACACGTGTCAAGGAAAATATTTGGTGGATCATCAAAGTCGGCCCATTCCCTATATACCGTTAGTAAAATTAAGGGGTCACGAAACTAGGTCGGTTTCCATAGATAAAAAAAAAAAAAAAAAAAAAAAAAAAAAAAAAACATAGCGGGATACTCCTATATGGTGTGCATGTGATAGAGTTATTGGTTGCCATGGTTACCATGGTTACCATGGTTACCTTGGTTACCGGCCGGTTTTTTGACCTGTTACGACCAAATTCGATAATAAACACGAGGGTACCACCCTCCAGACGCGAAAAAAATTTTGGTGTACTTTTTGGTCCACTTTTAACCCCCGAAATCGCCCAAAAACGGGCCGAAATAGCTACGCTTATAAATTACCCGGTCGGAAATAACCAACGAACTGTGACCAAATCTCACCCTTAGCTTTCTCCCACCACCCTCCAGACGTGAAATTTTTTTCGTGTACTTTGGTCCACTTTTAGCCGACTTACGAGCGGTTCGCCTAAATATCTCGTTAATTTTCTACAGAGAGAACTATATCACCGATTGCCACCAAATTTTACACACAGCTGCATTGTACCCTTCTCCACAGTCGGTGCGAGTTTGGTGTACTTTGGCCCACTTTTGAGCGAGTTATTAGACTTTTTAAAATAAAAAACGGCGAAAAATCGGCTGGCATTTTCTTCCGGACACCGGTCACGCACGCCGAAACGCACCCGGTACCAGCAGTCGCACAGCAATTTCGATGCAACCGGCGCGTAGACAGAGGACAGGGCATTGCTGTATAAAATATTCACACCCACACGTCAAGGAAAATATTTGGTGGATCATCAAAGTCGGCCCATTCCCTATATCCCTATATACTGTTACTGAAAATTAAATTTTACTATGAACTACCCGGACGGAAGAAATCAACAAACTATGACCAAATGTCACTGTTACCTTTCTCCTACCACCCTCCAGACGTGAAAATTTTTTTTCGTGTACTTTGGTCCACTTTTAGCCGACTTTACGAGCGGTTCGCCTAAATATCTCGTTACCATTCTACAGAGGGAACTATTTCACCGATTGCCACCAAATTTTACACACAGCTGCATTGTACCCTTTCTCCACACTCGGTGCGAGTTTGGTGTACTTTGGCCCACTTTTTGAGCGAGTTATTAGACTTTTAAAATAAAAAAAAACGGCGAAAAATCGGCTGGCATTTTCTTCCGACACCGGTCACGCACGCCGAAACGCACTGGTACCAGCAGTCGCACAGCAATTTCGATGCAACCGGCGCGACAGACAGAGGACAGGGCATTGCTGTATAAAATATTCACACCCACACGTGTCAAGGAAAATATTTGGTGGATCATCAAAGTCGGCCCATTCCCTATATACCGTTAGTAAAATTAAGGGGTCACGAAACTAGGTCGGTTTCCATAGATAAAAAAAAAAAAAAAAAAAAAAAAAATAGCGGGATACTCCTATATGGTGTGCATGTGATAGCGTTATTGGTTGCCATGGTTACCATGGTTACCATGGTTACCTTGGTTACCGGCCGGTTTTTTGACCTGTTACGACCAAATTCGATAATAAACACGAGGGTACCACCCTCCAGACGCGAAAAAATTTTGGTGTACTTTGGTCCACTTTTAACCCCCGAAATCGCCCAAAAACGGGCCGAAATAGCTACGTTTTCTATAAATTACCCGGTCGGAAATAACCAACGAACTGTGACCAAATCTCACCCTTAGCTTTCTCCCACCACCCTCCAGACGTGAAATTTTTTTCGTGTACTTTGGTCCACTTTTAGCCGACTTACGAGCGGTTCGCCTAAATATCTCGTTAATTTTCTACAGAGAGAACTATATCACCGATTGCCACCAAATTTTATACACAGCTGCATTGTACCCTTCTCCACACTCGGTGCGAGTTTGGTGTACTTTGGCCCACTTTTGAGCGAGTTATTAGACTTTTAAAATAAAAAACGGCGAAAATCGGCTGGCATTTTCTTCCGACACCGGTCACGCACGCCGAAACGCACCCGGTACCAGCAGTCGCACAGCAATTTCGATGCAACCGGCGCGTAGACAGAGGACAGGGCATTGCTGTATAAAATATTCACACCCACACGTGTCAAGGAAAATATTTGGTGGATCATCAAAGTCGGCCCATTCCCTATATCCCTATATACTGTTACTGAAAATTAAATTTTACTATGAACTACCCGGACGGAAGAAATCAACAAACTATGACCAAATGTCACTGTTACCTTTCTCCTACCACCCTCCAGACGTGAAAATTTTTTTTCGTGTACTTTGGTCCACACTTAGCCGACTTTACGAGCGGTTCGCCTAAATATCTCGTTACCATTCTACAGAGGGAACTATTTCACCGATTGCCACCAAATTTTACACACAGCTGCATTGTACCCTTCTCCACACTCGGTGCGAGTTTGGTGTACTTTGGCCCACTTTTGAGCGAGTTATTAGACTTTTAAAATAAAAAACGGCGAAAATCGGCTGGCATTTTCTTCCGACACCGTCACGCACGCCGAAAACGCACCCGGTACCAGCAGTCGCACAGCAATTTCGATGCAACCGGCGCGTAGACAGAGGACAGGGCATTGCTGTATAAAATATTCACACCCACACGTGTCAAGGAAAATATTTGGTGGATCATCAAAGTCGGCCCATTCCCTATATACCGTTAGTAAAATTAAGGGGTCACGAAAACTAGGTCGGTTTCCATAGATAAAAAAAAAAAAAAAAAAAAAAAAAAAATAGCGGGATACTCCTATATGGTGTGCATGTGATAGAGTTATTGGTTGCCATGGTTACCATGGTTACCATGGTTACCTTGGTTACCGGTTACCGGTTTTTTTTGACCTGTTACGACCAAATTCGATAATAAACACGAGGGTACCACCCTCCAGACGCGAAAAAAATTTTTGGTGTACTTTGGTCCACTTTTAACCCCGAAATCGCCCAAAAACGGGCCGAAATAGCTACGTTTTCTATAAATTACCTGGTCGGAAATAACCAACGAACTGTGACCAAATCTCACCCTTAGCTTTCTCCCACCACCCTCCAGACGTGAAATTTTTTTCGTGTACTTTGGTCCACTTTTTAGCCGACTTACGAGCGGTTCGCCTAAATATCTCGTTAATTTTCTACAGAGAGAACTATATCACCGATTGCCACCAAATTTTATACACAGCTGCATTGTACCCTTCTCCACACTCGGTGCGAGTTTGGTGTACTTTGGCCCACTTTTGATCGAGTTATTAGACTTTTAAAATAAAAACGGCGAAAAATCGGCTGGCATTTTCTTCCGGACACCGGTCACGTACGCCGAAACGCATACCGGTACCAGCAGTTGCACAGCAATTTCGATGCAACCGGCGCGTAGACAGAGGACAGGGCATTGCTGTATAAAATATTCACACCCACACGTGTCAAGGAAAATATTTGGTGGATCATCAAAGTCGGCCCATTCCCTATATCCCTATATACTGTTACTGAAAATTAAATTTTACTATGAACTACCCGGACGGAAGAAATCAACAAACTATGACCAAATGTCACTGTTACCTTTCTCCTACCACCCTCCAGACGTGAAAATTTTTTCGTGTACTTTGGTCCACTTTTAGCCGACTTACGAGCGGTTCGCCTAAATATCTCGTTACCATTCTACAGAGGGAACTATTTCACCGATTGCCACCAAATTTTACACACAGCTGCATTGTACCCTTCTCCACACTCGGTGCGAGTTTGGTGTACTTTGGCCTACTTTTGAGCGAGTTATTAGACTTTTAAAATAAAAACGGCGAAAAATCGGCTGGCATTTTCTTCCGGACACCGGTCACGTACGTCGAAACGTACCCGGTACCAGCAGTCGCACAGCAATTTCGATGCAACCGGCGCGTAGACAGAGGACAGGGCATTGCTGTATAAAATATTCACACCCACACGTGTCAAGGAAAATATTTGGTGGATCATCAAAGTCGGCCCATTCCCTATATACCGTTAGTAAAATTAAGGGGTCACGAAACTAGGTCGGTTTCCATAGATAAAAAAAAAAAAAAAAAAAAAAAAAAACGGGATACTCCTATATGGTGTGCATGTGATAGCGTTATTGGTTGCCATGGTTACCATGGTTACCATGGTTACCTTGGTTACCGGCCGGTTTTTTGACCTGTTACGACCAAATTCGATAATAAACACGAGGGTACCACCCTCCAGACGCGAAAAATTTTTGGTGTACTTTGGTCCACTTTTAACCCCCGAAATCGCCCAAAAACGGGCCGAAATAGCTACGTTTTTATAAATTACCCGGTCGGAAATAACCAACGAACTGTGACCAAATCTCACCCTTAGCTTTCTCCCACCACCCTCCAGACGTGAAATTTTTTTCGTGTACTTTGGTCCACTTTTAGCCGACTTACGAGCGGTTTGCCTAAATATCTCGTTAATTTTCTACAGAGAGAACTATATCACCGATTGCCACCAAATTTTACACACAGCTGCATTGTACCTTTCTCCACACTCGGTGCGAGTTTGGTGTACTTTGGCCCACTTTTGAGCGAGTTATTAGACTTTTAAAATAAAAATGGCGAAACTGACGGACGGAAGAAATCAACAAACTATGACCAAATGTCACTGTTAGCTTTCTCCCACCACCCTCCAGACATGAAATTTTTTTCGTGTACTTTGGTCCACTTTTTAGTCGACTTTACGAGCGGTTCGCCTAAATATCTCGTTACCATTCTACAGAGAACTATTTCACCGATTGCCACCAAATTTTACACACAGCTGCATTGTACCCTTTCTCCACACTCGGTGCGAGTTTGGTGTACTTTGGCCCACTTTTTGAGCGAGTTATTAGACTTTTAAATAAAAAAAGGCGAAAAACGGCTGGCATTTTCTTCCGACACCGGTCACGACGCGTACGTCGAAACAGTAGTCCGGTACCAGCAGTTGGACACAGTTGAAAATATTCCATGCCCACACGGCGCGTAGACAGAGGGCCAGGGCATTGCCGTTATAAAATATTCACACCCAGGTCGTGTCAAGGAAAATATTATGGTGGATGTGATAAGTTATTATTGGTTGCCATTCCCTATATCCCTATATACTGTTACTGAAAATTAAATTTTACTATGAACTACCCGGACGGAAGAAATCAACAAACTATGACCAAATGTCACTGTTATTACTTTTCTCCCTCGGAAATAACCAACCGTCCAGCTTTCTCCCACGTGAAAAATTTTTTCGTGTACTTTGGTCCACTTTTAGCCGACTTACGAGCGGTTTGCCTAAATATCTCGTTACCATTCTACAGAGAGAACTATTTCACCGATTGCCACCAAATTTTATACACAGCTGCATTGTACCCTTCTCCACACTCGGTGCGAGTTTGGTGTACTTTGGCCCACTTTTTGAGCGAGTTATTAGACTTTTTAAATAAAAACGCGAAAATCGGCTGGCATTTTCTTCCGGACACACCGGTCACGTACGAAACATACCCGGTACCAGCAGTCGCACAGCGATTTCGATGCAACCGGCGCGTAGACAGAGGACAGCATTGCTGTATAAAAATATTCACACCCACACGTGTCCAAGGAAAATATTTGGTGG
>JAGTTF010001806.1:0-10257 GCA_019095985.1 Streblospio benedicti | reverse complement strand
AACATGGCCCAGTTTTGTATATTTTGTATAGAAACAATTTTCCATCTACCTTTCCATTTGTATCGCCAAGTCCAGTGAACCATTCAATGTGAATTTTTTATTTTTTCCCGCTTTGCACATGACCTAGAGCTGGCCATTCTTCAAGGCAATGTGCTAATACATATTTTTCTTTTTTTGGTTTCATACATTTTTCCAGTTTCTGTCTTTCCTGCAATAAACAAGAATATAGTGATTATTGTATATGTGATTGAATATTTTACAATATAAGATTCATTCTGTTGACAAATGTATAAAGTAGAATGTGACGAACGATGTCAGAATTTTCACTATTGCACATACAAAAAATTGCGGCTGAGGGGTTAAAGAACTATTTATATTCACTTCTGACTGACTTACCAGCGATAAGTTGTCATTTTTGGAGTTGTCTCAAGGTCACATGTTAAAGGTCTTGGCAATTTTCTCAGCAGCTTCCTCTGAAGCTGTTGCAGTCAGTGCGACTAATTCTTTCCTCGTTTGGTCAAATATCAAAGCCAACTTTGTGTATACCTTATGTTGTTTTTGCCTACAGTTCTTTAAAGTAATTAAACATAATTTTCTTCGTAAACCTAATACATGTATGAAAAATAGTGATTTACAATGTGACAAAGGTGCCTGATTGAGTCGGCCTGACACATTGACATCCACTTACCTCTAGTTTGTGACAAGTCCAGTCGACTGTCTCAATCGTCCTTGTCTCAGTAGGCAGTCGTCGGTCTATCAGTCAGTGTCAGTCAGTCAGCTAAAATCGTTTTAATTGTCTCAGTAGGCAGTCGTCGATCTATCAGTCAGTGTCAGTCAGTCAACTACTACAATCGTCCCAAGTGGGGTGTGTAAACAGTCATTACATCGAAAAGGGGTTCCAGGTCTGTTGTCAAACACACTCAAAATCGTCTCTTGTCCCGGTCAGTCCGTTGGTCCGTCTACTGCGGGAGTGGTCCAGGCACTGACGCCCTTACTATCACCGCACCTGGTGGTGGTCCTTGGAGAAAGAAAGGCACTGAGGGTGCAGCAGCGAGAGGTGCTTGGAACACCACTGCGGGCGGAACCTGGACCCCTTAGGGCACTGGCGCTAAAGGGGCTTGCACCAGCCCCAAGAGCAGCAGAGGCGGCTGTTGTTGACTTAAGACCAGCTGCTGCTGGCTCAGGTGGCTTGCCAGGTCCTGCTGCTGGGTGGCGACGTGGTGCAACCTCCATTCCCTTTCATCCAGCTGCTGCTCCCGGGCGTCCATTAGCTGATGTTGGTGCTGTTTTCTGGCCAGTTGCTGTTGTTGCTCGTCCAGGGCACGTCTCAGCTGGCTCTCTCCAGCCTGAAGTTCTATCTCGCGTTGAATCTGGTAGTCCATGGGGGGCCGCATCCGTACGTCCCAGGGGTACTGGGCTAGAATTCTTACAACCGTGGCACCCCCCCCTCCACCCACAGGTCCATTGGCGGCGGGGAAGGACCTTCCCCCCCGAAACTCAAAGGAGTTGTAGTTCTCTCCTCAGATGTGGACGAGGAGTCCCCGTCAATCATGGCGAGGAGCTCCTCGCCAACCAAATCTAGTTGTCTCTGCGCGATCATTTCTACAAAACAAGAGATATATCTAAAATAATCTAGCATAAAATGACTTAACAATTTTCATTCCAAAGTGACTTGTACCCATTAATATTTTCCTCTAAGCAAAAGAACAACTAAACATCCTTGTATCAAAAATAAATTTTCCCTCTAAGGGATAAAACAAACAATACAAACGGTATAAAAAATACTTGTTCCCTACTAAGGGATAAAATATAGCACCTTGTCTTAGTATTATGATGACCTAGCACTGTTGTGTATCAAAAGATACCACTAGTATCTATTTGATCTAATAACTCAAAAGAACAATGAGCACCTGTTCTCCAAACAACATGAGCACCTGAATTCGTCAATTAAAGTCAGAACTTTTTCCCTGATAGAATTACATGGGTTTCAGGGTCAAAAGTGCGGCTTTGGGCAAAAATGCTAGTCAAAGGTGCTGTCTAGAAGTTGAAAAAAGCGGGTCACTTGTGCGGAGGATAGGTGTAATACTGTAATACATAGTGTAAATTTCGTTATTTTCCAAATATTCCCTCAGCCTTTTAACAAAAGAATCACCTAAAATCAGAGTTACCTGAGACATTATTGATCGAATGACCTGGAGTTTGGTAATTAGAGTACATAAATTATGAAACTTTCAATTACCCGACAAGAACAAAATGAAAAATAAATTAAGACAGAAAGTAAAGGAGATCCAAAATGAAAACTACAACAAAAATTTTTGTAACAAAATTAGCTTACTACAAATATCAACTATGAGATTGACTATTTTCAGTATCACTTGCACCATTTCTATAATAGTACTATAAGTTACAGTTTTTTTTAATATAGTAGTATTTGTTAATTTACACTACTTGCATATTATGAAGAGGACGAGATAGTTATTGTTGAGCCAGAGGTGATGACTTTCACTGATGGAGCTTGTTTTGGGAAAGCCGCAAACAAGGACCTCTTTACCTCTGAACATGCAAAATCATCAATATTAGATTACTTTGTTGATAAAAAATCCCAAATATAGCAAAGAATAGCTTGTATATGACAAAATCAATGTAAATGCAGATTGGGAGTACTGAAATTCTCATTATACTAAATTAACCAACACAGCATTACTTATGAAAATGTGAGCAACAGGGTCGGATTTAAGCACTTCTCCACTGTTATTGACAAAAAGAAATTTTGTTATTATTTGAGCAAGAGGAATGGATTTTTAACGAAAATAATTTTATCATTGAACTTCATTCGTCCTGTTGAATAAAAAGAAATTTCCCAATTAATCTTACCGCTGGATACGGACTGTCCGTATACGGATTCCGTATATGGTTAGTTGTCAAATGGACTAGTTTTGACCCACTTCAAATATGTTCATGAATATAGCACACCTGCTACTTCTAGGAAAAAAGTTATTGATTTTATTAAACTACTAAGAAAAGCCCCAAAATCAATGAACATCAAAGAGATCGCACAGAACAGCGTGTTAGTAGTAGTCATACGGCAGACGGTAACTGTAGTGCAGAAACTGACCATAGGCGTCTTTATGTCTAGCGAGTGACTGCGCCGTGTTCTTGTTATGATTATGCAGTGTATTCCTACACATTATTGCATTTTTTGTAATTTATTAATAAATTACCTTTGTTAAATGTGCTGAATAATATACCAGTTTATTTTTCAACAATATTGTAATTGTTTAGAAAAGATTGATAATATTAAACTGCTTCAGTTAGCACATTGATTTTTGTTGGGCGCAGTGTATCACGGCTCGCCCTTCGGGCTCGCCGTGATACGCCCCCAAGAACTTGCCCAATAAAAAATCAATGTTAACAACTCAAATTCAAGCCTTTGTCTATGTATATGGCAGCACGGAACAATGGGGTGTGGTAACCTCACTACTGCAAGGGATAAAATATGATGATTAAGCATCATGAAAGCACAATAGTACCACAAAATATCATAAAGTAACATTATAAATGATGATAATCAGATATGTAAAGAGCAAACAACATGTTAGCATGTTACAGAAATTATAACAGAGATGAAAACACATGTTGAATGATTTCTTCTCAATCATATATGCAAGCGAGGTATACTTTTCAATATTGTACCAACATAAATACATGCACATAGGGGTATTGACAACTATCATTCATCCGAAATTCTCAATTTGTGTATTTCTTTTGCTTTACGGTCTTGTCTAAACGTCAACGTAATAATAAAGTCCTACATAACGAATGTTTCAGCTTTATTATGGAACAATCACCATAATTATTCTCATTTATATGTAGATTATTGTTGTAATGAGTTTGGTAATTAGAGTACATAAAATTATGAAACTTTCAATGACCCGACAAGAACAAAATGAAAAATAAATTAAGACAGAAAGTAAAAGAGATCCAAAATGAAAACTACAACAATTTTTTTTTAAACAAAATTAGCTTACTACAAATATCAACTATGAGATTGACTATTTTCAGTATCACTTGCACCATTTCTATAAGTTACAGTTTTTTGTTAATATATTAGTATTTGTTAATTTACACTACTTGCATATTATGAAGAGGATGAGATGGTTATTGTTGAGCCAGAGGTGATGACTTCCACTGAAGGACCTTGTTTTGGGAAAGCCGCAAACAAGGATCTCTTTTACCTCTGAACATGCAAAATCACCAATATAAGATTACTTTGTTGATAAAAAAATCCCAAATATAGCAAAAATAGCTTTTGTATGACAAAATCAATGTAAATGCAGATTGGGAGTACTGAAATTCTCATTATACTAAATTAACCAACACAACATTACTTATGAAAATGTGAGCAACAGGGTCGGATTTAAGCACTTCTCCACTGTTATTGACAAAAAGAAATTTTGTTATTATTTGAGCAAGAGGAATGGATTTTTAACGAAAATAATTTTATCATTGAACTTCATTCGTCTGTTGAATAGAAGCAATTTCCCAATTAATCTTACCGCTGAAATGAAACAGTACCTGGGTGAAGAGGTTCCTCTTAATTGTATATGGCAGCACGGAACAATGGGGTGTGGCACCTCAACTACTGCAAGGGATAAAATAAGTGATGATTAAGAATACAGCACAATAGTACCAAAATATCATAAAGTAACATTATAAATGATGATAATCAGATATGTAAAGAGCAAACAACATGTTAGCATGTTACAGAAATTATAACAGAGATGAAAAAACACATGTTGTAGGAATTGACCACTTAGATTGGGTAAATCTCAAAATTGAGCATGCAGGCGTCAGCATGCTAATTTGACTTTCTACAATAGTCAATCCTATTCTATCATGACTAAAAATCCATTTTATTTTAAAATAAATCATATTATAACATTCAACATTCAAGTCAATTTCAGAGGATGCGTCAATTCCTACAGTTTTGAACGGAGGCGTTAGTCTAAACTGTTGCTCTCCGCACAGCATTAACACGCCTTACTCCCCAGCGGCTGTATTGATATTGTGAGGAGTTTAGACTAACGCCGTGGGTTTTTTGGGGAGCGTGTTTTCCATCGCAAAAATTGAGCACGGAGATTGACCAATCAGCGTGGGTTATTGGCAGTGATTTTTTGATTGATAGAATTTCAATGATTAATCATATATACATGCAAGTATACTTTTCAATATTGTACCAACATAAATACATGTACATAGGTATTGACAACTATCATTCATCCTAAATTCCCCAATTTGTGTGTATTTTTTGCTTACGGTCTTTGTCTAAACGTCAACGTAACAATAAAGTCCTACATAGCGAATGTTTCAGCTTGACATGAACAACTGATAATTATTCTCATTTATATGTAGATTATTGTTATAATATTATAAGCTGGAAATTTAAAATATCTCAAGTCAATATACACAATTTCACTTACGTTCCACTGAGCAGCACTAGTCATTAATTCCTTCAATATGTATATGTCCACAGTCTTCACTGAACTTGATATTTAAAGTGGCTTCATCATCTTCTAATGTCTGAATGCATACATAACAACAAGAGCATTTTAAAAATTTAGAAAAAAAGGTTTAATACGTATGTACAGAAGAACCCCAGTGGGAGTCAGTATGACTGTCAGTGACAGTTCTTTCTGAATGACTGCATGATAACTGCAATTGATATGTTTCATTGACATTTATGATGAATGAACTGCAAACCACATGAAACAAGTGTTAATAACTTTTTCTTATCAAATGAAATAGTTTATAGATACACATTCTATTTTCGAGATCGTTCATTTTAAAGCAAAAAATTACCAGAGAAGGTTCACATTGCCGCCATTTGGTTAGGCCTAGATTTTGAGGGACCATCGATTATCTAATACATAATCCTGGGTGCAATAAAACATCTTTCTATCACGTAATATGCATCAATATTACAAGATATTACATAGACAATAACTATTATAAATTTTGTGATGCAATACATAGTACTTAAGTTTCTAAAACTAAGTAGAACAATTAGCATTTGTTTTAAACAAATGGCTAATAACAGTAATTGAAAAACACGCTAGTCGCATCTGCTAAGTGCGTCGGTGATTTTGGAAACTTGTAAAATTGTCCAACTTCAACTCAAAATTACATAATGGCCGCACTCGAAATTGGACAATACCTGAGCAGAATCTCCTTTCAAAACCGTTTTTCTATGAATGAATGGCAACATTAGAGTGGGCGAGCTTGGAGATCTATGTTAAATTTAACTGTTTCAATGGTAACTATGTAGGCCAAAGTTCTTCCTCGTAGTAACTTAAGGGAAGCACTTCAGAATTGTACAAAACCTGCCACACTTGAGCTAAAATTTATCTACGGCAGCATTTACAGAAAATATTTATTTTTTGTGTAAAAAGCATGTAATATCAGTTAGATATACTTAGATTTTGGGCGAGCTTGGATGCCTGAACCAATTTTTAAAGTGTAATGATGGAATTTTCTGTTAGTAAAAAAAATGACTGGTCCCAACTTTATATGGTTCAAAGGTCACTCAAATTAATTAACATACATTATGAACAAGGCAGTCGCAAAGAAAAAGCGTTTACCTTTCAGAATATATATACTTTGCTAGGAGAAAAATGCCATCTTTTATATTTATTTTGCATTCCAAAAGTTAATCTTCGTTTTTCATGTGAGTACTGCAGTGCTCGTTTTAATTTTTTTTGCGATTTATTACTGGGAGAAAATAAAATCTGGCTAAGACAATGGTTTTTACGTTTGACGTACGGTCCGTTTTTGAAAATGCATTTTTAATAAAATCTTTGGCAGGGGTGGGGGCAAATTGTAGGGGCCAGGGGCTTTAAGGCTAATATGGCAGGTGGGGGGCTAGAGCCCCCCGAGCCCCGCTGGATCCGGCCCCTGTAAGCAACCAAGCAATTTTTTTTTTTCTTGTCTCAATCATCTACCCTTTATTTGCAAGTAAATTTTGCAGAATATCCAACATACACACAATTCTTTAGCATTGGCATGCATTTAATGAGTGTACAGATCGCCAATATGATTATATATTGATTTACTTATTTGAATAGATGCCGAGTGTGACCCACTTTTAGAGGGCACTATTGCCCAGTCTCTATGGAGAAATATGTGACTGGCTGATTTGGCTCTAAGCCAATCAGAATGCAGGATAGAGTCACATGTCACAGATAGAGTGTTATAATGACTGATTTGTGATTTGCGCATTTTGTCTCTCCACCTTCCATCAGAAATGACCAGATGAAGTTTATAATGAACCTGCTTATGTCAAACTTGATAGGAGCTACTGTTGCATAATACTTTCTATTCATCTTGTATTGGGAGGTGGTAGGAGGTTGGTTGTAATAAAAAGTATCTTAGGGAGAATTCTCTATAATATCTGAATCATCCATATACTCCATAATATCATGCTGACTTAAAGACTGACAATCAAAGGGTTGATTGCATATCAGATAAATATTCACACTACTGTCAACCCCCGGGACTCTGCCACCTAAAGACCCTTCCACTAAATTAGTCAGAACATTTTATTTAGAAAAAGATCAAACCTGATTTGTCATAGCAAAATGTGACATGAGCCGTCACTCTGGCTAAATTGAGCAAGGTTCAGCCTCCCCAGTCGCTGGGCTTTTCCGTAGATGTCCGTTGGGGTGATCGTTCGAGATAAACAGGTTCAACGGTATTAGGCATCCTCTGCATCAGCCTGTGTCATCGCTGCGGTACCTTTGCTGGCCTTGGACACGCTGGTTTTCTGATGCGGGTCGATCGAGGATGATGTCCCAGCCTCCACCTCCGCACCCTCGGGGATGAGGCTGATTGCGGCCGCTGCATCCAGGCTTTCTTTGAGGCAGACAGCAACCTCCGCTGATGCAGTGAAACGATGCTAACGTGAGAAGGTGCTGCATCCGGAGGCTACTCAGGGAGGCAGACAGCTTTTTGAAAAATCCCATACCTTTTTAAACATTTGACTTAAATTTGACAATGAATATTGTTAAATGATTTTTTTTGAGTGAAGTTATAATAATAATAATAACCGAATCCTCATAATGAAATCTTATGTCATGCATAAAATAGATCAAGGGACAATTTGCATATCTACGAAGATGTAATCAACACATTACTGCATCATACTGCCATCACCTAGACAAGCCCAAAGCCTACTCAAGATGCCTCTTCATTGATTTTAGCTCTGCCTTCAACACCATACAGCCTCATAATGATCCAAACACTAGACCACCACAACGTACTTGCAAATGTGCAACTCTTTATAATGGACTTCCTCACAAATAGACAACGTATATGTAAGAACCAACCAAGAACAATCATCAATAATAACAACAAACACAGGTGCTCCCCCAAAGGATCGTACTCTCTGCCTTTTGTTCGTTTTTGTACACCAATTATCTAGCGAGGAATAATAATGTGAAAATCATAAAATATGCTGATGATACAAGTTGTGGTAGGATTGATTGAAAATGATAATGAATCTGAGTATAGAAGTGCAATCAAATTTGTAAGCAAATGGTGCAATAACAACTTTCTAAACTTAAATGTAAATAAAACAAATAATTAGTAATAGATTTTAGAAGAAAAAAAAAACAAAAAAATCCTATCACGATTAATGGTAATGTTAACATTGTACAAGAGTATAAATATTTAGGTTGTATCATCAGTGATGACCTGTCATGGGACTCTCACATAGCTAACCAAATTAAAAAAAGCAAACAAAAGATTCTATCATGTTAGATGCCTAAGAAAACTAAAATGTTAATCCTAAAATTATTGCTCTCTTTTTAACTCTGTTGTGTCAAAGTGTCACAATGTACGTTGTAGCATGCTGGTTTTAATAATGCTAATGAAATAGAACAAAGCAGACCTAACTAAACTATCTAAAAAAAATGCAAAAAACTAGTAAGTGTAGATTTTCACAAATTTATTGATGATCCAGCCATAATCCACCAAAATCAATGTTTGTCTCCCACTAATCGTATCATGTCAGATGTCAACAATCCCCCTGCACGACCAATTCAAAAATGCTTCTAACTGGTCGGAGACTCAATATGCCTCATACAAGAACAGAAAGATCTCATAATGCCTTTTGTTGCTACTGCCATAAGAATTTTCAATGAGAATCTAGTAGTTCAATCTTAGCAAATAATCTCACTCAACTATACAGTATTATACTAATAGTATTATATTAACAATATTATGTCAAATGTCAGTATTATGTAAATGTCAGTATTTGTAAGTGTACATCTGTAAAATTATTTTTGTTACTATGCATACTTGTATTGTCTTATTGTTTGTACTGTCTTTTTATGTGTGATTTATGTATATAATCTTATGTCTTATTGTTTGTACTGTTTTTGTTATCTGTTTTGACATGGTCACAAAAAAATTTCTCTTTGGCTAATAAATGATCCTTATCCTTATCCTTATGTGTTTTTTGTCAGGCAGCACAAGATATCGTACATAAATCGGTTTTTAAGATGAGTAGCTACCTCCCCAAGCTACTAAAAGGTGCTGATTATTGATAGAATCAAATGAAAGTTCATGTGTAAAATAATTATGAAAGTGGTCAATCACGACGATTTGATAAGACATATAATATTGGAGTGAGGTACAACAACATTAATTAAGTGTTGTTCAAAATCATTAAAATTGCCAACTGAAGATTCTAAAGAATAGCTAATCAGTCTGAGAGTGCTGGTTCATAGAATTTTAGAACAATAATTGTCAATTGATGACTTTATAGCAAATATTGTAAAATAATAGTAGGTGAGTGTGTATATAGCATGCATTTTTCAGGACTCTTCTGCAGACAGAACATTCACTAATTTCACCCCCCTGATGGGGAGTTCTTTCAATCCATCGTATGTCTCCCCTCTACCCACACACAGCCCCCCCCAGGAGGCCCCCCTGGTCTCTACCCACACAGCCACCTCCTGAGTGGCCCCCCTGGGTCTCACCACCCACCCAGCTGGCCCTGGCCACTGTCTCTACCCACCCAGCTCCTGGCTCCTGGGTGTCCTCACCACGTTGCCAGCGGGGGTGGGGCGGGGTTGCGGTGGGCCGCCCCGGCCTCCAGTTGGTTCCTGGCGGCGACTTGGCCTCCCGGCGCGGCTGCCTCGCAGCCTCGCACCGCTTTTACGCCCTTCTCCATCATGGCGCGACGCTGATGCGCAGCCT
>JAGTTF010001794.1:0-13672 GCA_019095985.1 Streblospio benedicti | reverse complement strand
AGTACCTACTAGCCGGGTACTAAGTCGTCAGTTTAAAACTAGGCACCTCCCTTGACGAGGACGCGAGGTTTGCCAGGAAGGCAAATTGAAACACACCCCCCAAGCAATTGTGTGGTGGGACGAGTAGAAGGCACCATAGGCAGACTGACACATCCCACCATCCCATATCTGAGGAAGACCTCGTTGTTCGTGTAGGCACCTGTAGGCATCACTCCTCTAGCTTCCCGGTGGTAGAGGCAGAGTGTGCCGGATGGGCACGTGCTGCACTTGCTTTCAGTCAACACCGTGCCGTGAGGCTCAGGAGTTAGCCCCATGGATGGTGATGGCGCAAAGCGACCATCGCCACATTTGTCTAAGGTCCCACCAGAGACCATAGACATGCACTCCAACGACAACCACTGCATGTCCTATCGTGCGTGTAGTACTCAAAATCACCAGACTGCTAACAAGAGGTGGGACAGCGAGGCTTTGAGCATGCTTTCAGAGCAATTTGCCAACACCATTGGCCGGGTTAGGCCCACCCTTCAGCCTTCGTCTGCCCTGCTGCACAAGGCTGAGGAGACCTCTCGGAGACGGGTCAAATCACATCCTCAGTGGGTGTGAGGACCCAGTCTTCGAGCAGGAAGGAAAGGTGGGGGCTCGCACTGTGAACACCTTCCTGGTACTGTCGACAACCGGCGACTGTAGGGAAGGACTGCCTCGTGGAGGGCATCATCAGTGCTGGGACCAGGTGAACTTGTCTGGAGCAGGTGTGATCTAACGGGCGCGTCTTCCTCACAGTTGAAAATCAGACGCATTTAGGGGAGGATCCCCAGAAGATTACCACCAGGTCACACTTCACATACGCCACGGAGATCCCAGTCCGCAGATCACTCTGACGCCCCAAAGAACCCATGGGTGGAGTGAGTCAGCATCATCCTTCAGGGTTGAGTGAAGCAACGGGGCCCAGTCTGGTACCCAGGTGTCTCTGTAAAAGCAGCCACAACTGCCGACTGAAACTGCACTCCAGGTCCATGATGGCCCAACATGGTCTTCCAACTGCTGGTCCCAGATCGCGTTGTCTTCTTCATTGACAGCGATAAGAAGTTTGTAGTGTTGTACTGGGGGAAGGATCTGGATTCCAATGGAGCGGGAACTGCCCCACAGTGTACTTTGAAGTGCTCACACACACTCCCTAAACACCTGTAGAGCATGGTGCCTGGAAGGTGGTGTACTGACAAATGAGCAGGAACGACGACTGTGTGTGGTGATACTCCCCTACAGTGATGTTTTTGCTGTGTCTGATGGTGAAGTCAGCTTTAGTGATAAAATCATCCACGAAAAGTACACTGGGGATGCACTGCCCGTGAAACACGATTACTATCAATGACCACATTGATGGGGGGACTAGGAGATTCTGTAGTAAGGCAAGCTCCAGCCCTCCAAGTTGCCCTGGGTGCTCCCTTTGTCTGAATGCAGAAGGACAGCAATGCATCCCAGGGACGCTGAGAAGATGGCTTTGTGGCTCAACATGGGCTGTGGGGAAGAAGGCAATGCCCCTTGGCCCCTGCAATGCTGCCGGTCGGGGGATATGGTGTTGTAAGACATTGTGTGATCTGGGTGCCTCATGAACGTGAGTGACGTCCTGGCCTTTAGCCACGACTCCGCTGCACTGGCCAACTTGTCCACTAAGTTTGATCCGTCCGTATCTCCTAACCTCCAGTTGAAGCCCCTCAATTGGCACCTCTTCACTACTCGTGAACTGCTCGGGTCACGAGGGCAGGGCCGATGGTGCACAACTAAGGAAGTCCTGGATGGCCGCGTTGCAGGACTGGAAGGGCCTAATAGCCTGACAGTACCGCACCTACTTGGGTTTCCGTCATACTATCCCTGCCCTGTTCCCCTCAGCCACAGCAAGATAGCCAACCCCTCACTGTGCTCACTGAGAATGCAGTTTGGCTCATCCGGAATTGTCTTCCCGGCGTTAGATACGTGGGGGACATCCTGGAATCTCTACCCCTTCTACACTACCCCAAGCCAGGGCAAGAGTGTCACCTCTGGGTGGACGCCAGCCTGACGACATGGGGTGGCTTTAGGGCAAGAGCAGGATGGGAAATAGACCCACTTGACTACGCCTCCGAGACGCTACACCAAAGCACACATATTCTATGCACTGTTTCCACGACACCACGGGAGGTCAGGTGGGTCATTCATGCTGATCACCCGACCCTCTCATGGGTCAGTTGCTTCTCGAGAATGAGGTGCCCTACAACCTGCATTCCACCCGCCGTGTGTGTACGCCGCACATTGTGTTACCACAGCTACTCTATAAAAAGTCCCTCCTGTGATGGATAATGAGTGCTGGAACATACGTGGGTCCGTATATCCGAGCAAATATGTTGCCCTGTTGTTCAACCTCCCTCCCCCTGAGACTGACTCAGGAGGGACAGTCAATGATGGCAAGGTGGTAGGACCATCCTGCGAAGATGCGACCAGTAAGCTACATGGTATATTACTGACGCACTTTCATCGCTGTCTGAAGAGGCATAACTTAGGCGTTGCAATGTGACACAAAATGTAGCCAGGCCGATGGAGTTGACGGCAGCTTTTACAGACCACGGTGTGTGGACCCTGATGAAGCCAGGCCTTCATGCAGGCCACCCGATGACCACTCCTGCTTGTCTGGTACGCCACATGGTGCTCGGCAAGAGACGTGCCCCTGCACATCAATAGCCGCAGCCATGGGGACCCTGGTGGGTGAGTGAGACGTCCGTGAGTGCTTCACGGGCCTTGTGTGGCCGAGGGCGACATCTGATGGAACGACTGTGCTGAATGGCCCATGACCGTGTGCCCATGGGTCCACAGTCGGTTGAATGCAGTGACAAGGCCATGATACGCGCCTTGAGCACTGAAGAGGATGTCTACTGGGGTGAGCTACCCCCGAGTGTGTACGCCGCCTACAACGTAACTTCCCTTGCCAGCACTAGGGTTCGCTTCTGCATCAGCTTTTTTCAGCCAGTGCCTGACCCTCTGCTGCCTGTGGGTTTGATGTATGGCAACATGAATAAAGTAGGCCCACCGTGTTTGTCAGCCTACATACGGGGACACTGTATATGTACGTGAGACTTGACATGCCCTTCAACTGAACACGGAGGGAAATAGTAGGAAGCCTTTAGCCAAGCGGGTGGTGGTGTACCTGGAACCTCTACAGGTACCAGGGTGAAGGTATCTTGCTATCCATTCCAGCTCAGCTTCATGGCAGCATAAGTACTGAGAAGGACGTCCTCAGTTACTGCTACCTGCTGTTATGCACCTCTGCCCAGGCCTTACGGAGAGCCTGGATTTCAAGAGGAAGTTCAAAGTTGCACCTCATAACCCTCAACCGGTTCCAGCATTTGAACTTGGGGAGGGAGAAAGGCAGCAGCAACTGACACGCGATCTTCAGAAATTTTAAAATTTTAGAATTTATCACTTTTGTTGACACCCCCCCATCGGGCCTCCCATATCAGGGCAGTCACTTGCAGGGAGGTTATGGATGATGATGGGATCGCAGATGTTATGAACATCGGGACAGTCACAGTTTGCATAGTGGCCTGCCCATGTACATAAATGTGTATACCTGGGGCTCGACACCACTTTCGGGGAGTAGACCTACCGGTGATGACGACTGTCTGAGTGACCCACGCTGCCCCATGGTGACGAACACCCTCAGGATGAGGCTTATCGAGACCTCCTTCACATGGCTCATTGCACCCAGCCTACCGCACGGGCGTTGCTACTGAGCAGCATGCCTTCAATAATGTTTCAATGGATGAGTCTGTGTGCTGATGACCACCCTTCCTTGGGTGATTGGTGCTGCCTTACAGTGTGACAGGTTCCTGGGCAAAGGCAACAAGGTCCTCGTACAGGGCTAGTCGTAACAGACTCCCGTGGTGGGAGGCTGCCTTCTTCAAGGGTCCCAACAACTAGTCTGACAGGGCTGCCTGCACCACACTGTGCTACTATGGCTACTCCCTCCCCGCACGCTGGGGGTGGCTGAGGAGTTCCAGAACACACTGAGGCCGTGCACCAACTGCTCTGGGTCAGGCGCAGCATCACCACTGCCCCACGCCTTCTGGAGCTTGACTCACCGGGGCATGGAGGGATGATGAGGATGCCGGTCCCCTGATGAAGACACCACCCCAAATACCTTTACCACGTGTTAACCTTACATGCACCTTCCCCAAGACCTCTGTTGAAAGGTAAGGGATGGCACAACAGGGGACACCTGCGCTGGCAGGGTGTTGGAGCGGCAGTTGCCAACGTGGCATGACTGCCACCCTACTTTTTGGACGTGTACCTGGCCTACTGTGCACCTGCCCTCATTGGCAACGGGTCCCCTCCGATGTTGACTGCCTCCTGATTCAGTGGGAGGACCACCGGCTACCTAGGGGACTTGGCATGAATGCAGGGGCGAGGAGTTCAGCAACTTTCACTAGGCACATCCCCCCCAAAGACAGCCACTATGCTAGTCTTGGGTATGAGGGTCTGCCAGAGTGCAAGAATGGGAAGTCAACGTAAAAGACGACTCAGGAAAGTCACCATGATACATTGTGACTGGTCATTTGGTCGCTTACCTGATGGTTGCCGGGGATTTCACCTCGACCATCTTGACTCTGCTAGACCCCTAGGCACCCTCATCCACCGCTTCGGGTTGGTGGGTTCCTCCACCCCCCTACCACAGTGACCTATGTTATGACCATGGGCAGCGCACGCGTCCCTGCTTGTGTTAGTAAGGTGCCCGTATTGTGTTAATCTGGATGGACTCTCATCGTTGATTTGTTCCCTCACACTGCTGTCTACATCACAGGAGGCAATCCACATGAATTGCTTAACCTGGGAGTGACGGACACCTGTGTGGGAGGAACGGCTCAATGGATAGTCCGCGCTTAGGATGATAACTGGATCGCCAACAGCTTCTGACTGCTGCCTCCACCTTTGCTGCCACCTCAGGTACCCACCTGAGGGAGTGCATGGAGGGGCTAGTGGTCCCTCCTCAGGGCTGTGTGTGAGCCAAGCCTACTTTCACTCTGGTCACGTCTCCTCATGTATGTCATGCGTGCATGCAAGTATGGGGGTTAGTACCTGGATGTCTTTTGTGCCATAGGTGGTGGTATGAGTCGCTGTTGTCTGAACTTAACCACAACGGACTACCCAAAGACATACGGCTTTTTGATCACCAAGGAGTACCTTTCTCTGGCGTGCTCGACCCATTGTTTCCCTCGAGGAGGGATACCGAATTCCACCTCCAAACATTGGTTCACTCACTTAGAGGTCAGAGAAGGAGCACAAACCACGATGTCCATTCGACGGCCTGCCGATTGACACGAGGACTTTAGCCTGCACTGGTCCATGCCCCACGTTCCTGGACAGTCACTGTGCTTGTCTAGGCAATGATGTGTTGCCTGCATACGGATGCTTTTGTCTCTCCATGACTCGTCGTATGACCTGGCTGGAGTCCATGGACCTTTGTCGTGGAGACCAAAACCGAGCCACCGTGATCCCATTGGCAGTATCGTTGAACCCGGCTCATGCCTCCCCAGTGCTAGTGGGACGGTGTGATGACGCATGAGTCTAGAGGTTCAAGGGCCAGAAATTTCATTTTTGCAGGGGATATTGGGCGCTGAGTCAGTGCTAGACATTGCAGTGCCTCGAAGTCCCCAGCTTCCGGAGAAGCCTACCACCCTGGACACATTGGTATGCTGGTAGCTGGTATTTCTCTGGGGACGTCAATATCAGTGAATAAACTGATAAAGATTACTCTTCGTGAGCTCATTCGCGTGATGCTTCGTTTAGAGATGATCTCGGCCTGGGGAGAGGTTTTTTTTCTTTGCTGGCGACCACTTTCGGCGACTTGGGGCCGATGGTACACGACTAAGGAAGTCCCAGATGGCTGCGTTGCAGGACTGGACAGGGCCTAAAAGCCTGACAGTACTCCACACCTACTTGGGTTTCCCGTCATACTATCCCTGCCTCGTTCCCCTCAACCACATCGAGATAGCCAACCCCTCACTGTGCTCACTGAGAAGAATGTGAAGTTTGGCTCGTCTTGAAGTGGTGGTGGACATCCTGGAACCTCTACCTCTTCTGCACCACCCCAAACCTGGGCAAGAGTGTCACCTCTGGGTGGACGCCAGCCTGACGGCATGGGGGTGGCTTTAGAGCAAGAGCAGGACGGGAAATAGGACCCACTCGCCTACGCCTCTGAGACGCTACGCCAGAGCACACATGTTCCATGCACTGTTTCCACGACACCACGGGAGGTCATGTGGTGGTCATTCATGCTGACCACCCAGCCCTCGCGTGGGTCGGCTGCTTCCCTCGAGGATGAGGTGCCCTACAACCTGCACCCTGCCCGGCTTGTGTACGTCGCATCTTGTGTTACTACGGCTACTCTATACAAGTCCCCTCCTGTGATGGGTAATAGGTGCCAGAACACACGTAGGTCCGTACATCCTGCCGTGCAAATACGCCGCCCTGCTGTTCACGACCTCCCTTCCACTGAGACTGACTCAGGGGGATGGTCGATGACGGCGAGGTGGCAGGACCCTCCTGCGAGGATGCGACCCTCAGTCAGCTTTGTGGTACGTTGCTGACGCCCTTTCAATGCTTCTCTGACGAGGCGCAACGTAGGGCATTGCAACGTGACACCTGCATAGCAAGGCTGACGGAGTTGACAGCGACGTTTACCTACCCCGGCGTGTGGACCCTGACGGAGATAGGCCTTCACCCAGGCCACCCGGATGTGACCCCTCCCGAACTCCTCACATGGCGCCGCGGCGTATGGCGTGTGCTACACGTCAATAGCCACAGCCACGGGGCGGGTGAGTGAGATCGTCCGGCGGTGCTTCGCAGGGCCCCATGTGGCCGAGGGTGTACATCTGATGGAACGACTGTGCTGCCCGGCCCGTGACCATGCGCTCCCTGGGGCCACGGTCGGGTTGAACGCAGTGACAAGGCCATGAAGGCCGTGGTACGCACCTTGAGCGCCGAAGAGGATGTCTACTGGGGTGAGCTACCCCCCGAGTGTGTACGTCGCCTGCATCGTAACTTCCCTTGCCAGCCCTGGGTTAACTCCGCATCGGCTGTCTTCAGCCAATGCGCTGACCCCCTGCTGCCTGCGTGTTTGATGTATGGCCACGTGAATAAAGTAGCTCCGCCGTGTTGGTCAGCCTACGTACTGGGACACCGTATATGTACGTGTGACTCGACGTGCGCTTCGACTGAATACGGCGGGAAATGGTAGGAAGCTTTTCGAGGAGCGGTGGGTGGCAACGGCGTACCTGGAACCTGTACACGAGTACCAGGGTGATGGTGTCTTGCTACCCATTCCAGCTCCGCGGCATGGCGGCGTAAGTGCTGAGAGGGACGTCCTCAGTTACTGCTACCCGCTGTTATGCACCCCTGCCCAGGCCCTATGGAGGGCCTGGATTTCACGAGGAAGTTCAAAGCTGCCCCTCACAACCTCGACCGGTTCTAGCATTTGAACTTGGGGGAGGGAGGAAGGCAGCAGCAACTGGACGCACGATCTTCAGAAATTTTAAATTTTAAAATTTCACCACTTTCGCCGACAACCCCGTCGGGTCAGTCCACCTCAGGGCGGTCACCCCTGTTGGACCAGTCCATCTCAGGACAGCCACCCCCGTTGGGCCAGTCCATCTCAGGACAATCACCCGCAGGGAGGTTATGGACGACGATGGGACTGCAGACGTTATGAACATCGGGACAGTCGCAGTTTGCATTGTGGCCTGCCCATGTACATAAACGTGTATACCTGTGATTCGACAACACTTTCGAAGGAGTAGACCTACCGGCGATGACGACCTGTCTGGAGTGACCCACGCTGCCCCAGGGTGACGAACACCCTCGGGATGAGGCGCTCAGGACCTCCCACAGGGCTCTTTGTACCCGGTCTACCACACAGGGCGTTGCTACTAAGCATGCCTTCAACGATGTTTCGACGGATGAGTCTGTTTGCTGATGACCCCCTTCCTCGGGTGACCGGTGCTGCCTTCCAGGGTGACAGGGTACCCTGGGCTAAGGCAACGAGGTCCTCGTACAGGGCAAGTCGTAACAGACTCACGTGGTGGGAGGCTGCCTTTTTCAAGGGTCCCAACAACGAGTCCGACGGGGCTGCTGCCCGCGCCACACTGTGCTACTACGGCTACTCCCCTCCCCGCAGGCCGGGGTGGCTGAGGAGTTCCAGAACGCACTGGGGGCCGTGCACCAATTGCCCTAGGTCAGGCGCTAGCGTCACCTCACTGCCCTTCCCCTTCCGGAGCTTGACTCACCGGGGGGGGGGATGGAAGGATGGTGAGGCCGCCGGTCCCCTGATGAAGACACCACCCCACCCGGCCTACCACGTGTCAACCTGCATACACCTCCCCAAGACCCCTCTGCTGAGAGGTAGGGGATGGCACATCAGGGGGACACCTGCGTATTGGAAAGGGGGTTGGAGCTGACAGCTGCCAACGTGGCATGATGCCACCCTACTTCTGGACGTGTACCTGGCCTACTGTGCGCCTCTTCCCGTTGGCACCGGGTCCCCTCCCACGTTGACTGCCTGGCATTCAGTGGGAGGACCGCCTGCTACCTGGGGAACTTAGCACATGGACGCAGGGACGAGGAGTTCAGCAACCTTCACTGGGGCACACCCCCTCCTGTAGACAGCCACCATGCTGGTCTTGGGAGTATGAGGTCTGCCGGAGTGCAAGAACGGGAAGTCAACGTGTGCGACGACCTCAGGACAGTTGCTATGATACATTGTGACTGGTCCCATGGTCACGTACCTGGATGGTTTCCAGAGGTCTTCACCTGACCATCGGGACCCTCCTACGACGTCTAAGCATCCTCGTCCACCGTTTCGGCTGGTGGGTTCCTCCATCGATTACCCTCGACCCAGTGACCTATGCTATGACTACAGGGCAGTGCGTACACGTCCTGCTTGTGTTAGTAAGGTGCTCGTATGGGGTTAATCTGGACGACTCTCATCACTGGACGGTGCCCTCTTCAAGTGCACCTCCGCACCCCATCCGTGATACCTATTCCCTCACACTGCTGCCTACGTCACAGGAGGCAATCCACGTGAATTGCTTAACCTGGGAATGACGGACACCTGTGAAGGGAACGGTTCAATGGATAGTCCGCGCTAGGACGATGGCTGGATCGCCTACAGCTTCTGACTGCTGCCTCCACCTTGCTGCCACCAGGTCCCCACCTGGGGGAGTGCACAGAAGGGCAAGTGGTCCTCGGGGCTGTGTGCGAGCCAAGCCTACTTTCGCTGGGGTCACGTGCCCGTCGTACGTCATGCGTGCATGCAAGTACGGGGTACGTTAGTACCTGGAAGTCTCTTTCGCGCCGTACGTGGTCGCATGAGTCGCCGTTGTCTGGAACGTAACCACAACGGACGACCCAAAGACGTATGGTGTTTATGTTCACCAAGGCGGAATTCCCTCTGACGTGCCTGATCCTTTGTTTCTGAGGAGGGATACCCGAATCCCACCTCCAAACTTTGGTTCACGCGCTTAGGAGGTCCGAGGAGAAGCACAAACCACGATGTCCATCCGGACGGTCTGCCGATTGGCACGAGGACTTTAGCCTGCACGGGTCCATGCCCCACGTTCCTGGACAGTCACTGTGCTAGTCTAGGCAACGGTGGGCTGCCTGCGTACGGCTTTTGCCTCTCCATGACTCCTCGTCGCGTGACCTGGCTGGAGTCCATGGACCTTCGTCGTGGAAAACCGCACCGAGCCACCGTGATCCCTTTGGCAAGGATCGTCGAGCCTCGGCTCACGCCTCCCCAGTGCTAGTGGGACGCGTGTGATGACGCATGAGTCTAGAGGTTCAAGGGCAGAACTTTTATTTTTGCAGGGGCACTGGGCGCTTTTCAGTGCTTCGCTTGTGCAGTGCCTCGGGGTGTTCAGCTAGGAAATTAGTTAGTCGCTGGACACTACCACTCAAAATTTGGCTGGGTGATTCTCTGCGGACGTCAATGCTGGAAGCAGTGCTGGAGAGGTCACTCTTCAGTAGGCTCATTGCGTGATGCTTCGTTTAGAGATGATCTCGGCCTGGGGAAGGTTTTTTTCTTTGCTGGCATTTAGTTAGTTTTGTTATTTTAATGAGTTCGTCACTTTACATGTATAACTTTACCTTAGTTTGCAGGCAGGCGCTTCACCACCAGCTGGTTTCGACGACAGGCCCGTGGTGGACGTCGCTGAAGTCCTGGGCGAATGCGGCTGCTTGTATACTTGCAGAGAGTGCATCTGGAGTGCCAACCACAGCCGGGGCACGTTGCCTGGACTTCCGTTGGGATGCTTGTGGCTGGCTACCAGGGCCGGCTGCTGGTCGCCCACCCCCGGGGTTTCAAAGAGGCCCCGGTGGAGGAAGTGCCAGGCCGAAGCATTGACTGAGTGCGTGCCTGTGCGTGGAGCAGCCTTGATTTAATTGTGTTGCATGTATCTTGTTTTCTTTAATGTTCTTTGTTTTAGCCAGCTTCCGGAGTTTCGAGTGACCGGAGGATTTGTGGGTAGGTATAGTTTCCATGAGGAGGCCGGGTCTTCCGTAAAAAGCGAAGCCCCGGTCCCACCATGAAAACTGGGGGAGAATGTAAGCAAAGCTAGAGTAGGTGCCCGAGGCGGGTGGATTTTAGCATCCACCCCAATTAGTGAGGCAATTAAGAAATAAGTATTGCCTCGGGCGTAGTTAGGGTTACGTTCCACGTGCTTACGTTCTTCGTGTGTTTAACGTTCTTTGCCCTTACGTCATGGTTGCTTGGGAACAGTTGCTAAGGAAGTTGTCTTCGTGTTTGCAAGCAACAAAAACAATCAGTTTAGCTTTGGAAGTGGTAGCGAACACTTAGTAGGGAACTAGCACCCCCGAATCTTTGGATTCGGGGCCCCTTTCACTGTCTAAACTCACACCGATTGAAGGTGGACATACGCGCGTACATTTGTACGTGTGTGTGGACACCTTTAGTTGGTATTTAAGTGAATTGTACGCGGATTACGAGGCTTGTTGTCGCCAGCACTGGTGCGAAGTCCCTCCCGCGAGGGCCGTCAATCCAACCTGGAGGTGGCCTGGTAAACGTATCAGTCCACCTACGTGAATATCGAACCAACTGGATAGCGCACGGGGTTTTGTAAGCACCCCGCAGGTTAGTACAATTATACCGGACTCTCAAGGTAATTCTGGTAAAACTAAAACTACGTATCATCGCTCTCTCACAACTAGCTAGGCACTTCTGTGACAATTTTTGTATACATGAATATGTTCTAGTATTTCCCATTACTTGCTATGTGTATTGGTAAAGTAAAAAAATAACATAGTCACATTAAGTCTAACCTGTCGTTAGTGTTTAAATATGTGTGCATTGTTACAGCTTGGTCCCAAATGCTGTTGTTGGACACATCCACGTAGATTCACCATTATCCGGACTTGAGTCAAATAATTCTTATGCCAGCTGTCCCTTTGTTATCATGACTATTTTAATTAGATTATTATGTTTGCCAAAATTGTGGAACTCATTGCACTTTGAGTTAAGACTGTAATAATATTGATACTTTTAAAATGAAACTCAAGACAGTTCTCTTTGAAGAATTTTATAGGGTGTGAATTTTCAAGGTAAACCATAATATACTATTGCTTTACTACTATTTTGCATCATCTTTTATTTTTTATTTTTACTGTACTGTATCGTTCATCCTATGCAAAGTGTATGTGAGCACGTTTTGGATACGGGCACTAGAAATACTCGCTTATCTATATATAAATACGCTAAGGGTTTCAAACTTACACGCATCACGCAATGTTGGCTGGCGGAGACGGCTTACGTTGGTCTCAAATCTATCTCACGTACCTTCTGTCTTGCAACGTCGCATTCATTTTCCTCTTTCCTGTCGGGTTTTCGTGTATTTCAAGATTTATTTCAAAATCGGTGAAAATTGCCATCCAAACGTCCTTGGCCTTCATTACTGCAGCATGGTGGTTCGCGTGTCGACATAACTACAGCAGCAAGCACCTGCTCTATAGTATTCCTGTTGGAGTCATTTGACGCCAATCAATACGCACAGACGTTCCACCAACCTCCAAGCAGTAATCATAACGCCCTCTTTCAGTGAGACCAAAGAGCATTAAACTATCTCTGGCGATACGGCTGGGGGGTAGAACAGTAGTGTGTGCTGTCACAACGATAGATGGGTTGCCAGAGCAGTTTAGTTTAGTTGGTGTTCATCTGTATTATGCAATATTCATTATTGCTTAGTGATGTGGTGATGGCTGTGGGCCATCAGGACAGGGTGCAGGTGGTATCGGAATGGGTAGCGGGATATAGTGATGGGTGCAGAGGGGGGGCGGGGTGGGTAGGTGGGGAGATAGAACAGTGGTGGGTGGTGTCAGGACAGTGCAGATGCTGCAGACCAGTACTGTACAATATTTTGTTTCTAAAATATACTGGGGGGTTAAGTGTGGGTACGGGCAGTGTTTACTTAGAAATAAGACATGTACATATAGTTCCTGTAACTGATTTGTCGTCCTCACGGGCACGCATTGACTTTCATGGAACATTTTCCTACTACGTGGCTGTTGTACTGTAGCAAAGCAGAAGGCAAGCAAGTTTGAACAAGGGAAGAGGTGGGAATTTGCTTGAAAAGCTATGCATTAAATTGTGTCAACATTATCTATTTGTTTTTACCCCTGAGCCAAATGTTGGAAAGTGCTCCTGCCCGTGATATTGCCCGTGATTTTCACGGGTCTTGCTAGTTACTATGATTATTGCCCACATTGATTAAATTGCAAGAGCGTCTTTTAGTTGGTAAGTGTGGGTTGGCCTAGCCATTTCTCTATTCTATTATGGTGACTAAAGGGTGGGACTGCCATTTGGCTTGATGTGTTTCCCAAATTTATGAGCCATTTTACATGAGCGACAATAAGGGAGGAACGACTGTTGGAAAATGAACCTTGACAACCAGGGATTGCTTGCCCCCGTTGTTTTTTGAAAATAATTGCTTTTCCATGGCGGAATATTCGGTGGCCTCATAGTGCCTTTTCTATTTATCCTTGGGTAAGAAGGCATCATATGAGTGGGGTCCCCGCGCATTCCCAGCAAACCCGCCATTTACCTGCGTTTAGCCCAGTTGTTCTGATTGTTGCTGCTGGCGAGAAACCGGTACTTTAATAGGCACAGTTAGCAAGCCATCGACATTGGAAAATTTATCTCCCTGTTATCTCCTTTGGATTTGTCACACATGCCAAACTGTATGCTTCCAGCAGGGTTTTTGGGCTAGGCAATGATAGGAAATAACCTATATATGCGCCAAGAGCGTTGTTTTCCATCCCATTACAATGGCCTAACAATGTAAGCATTCTCGTATCTTTCATATGGGACTGGATATCATATTGTGTGTCTTTTTCTACACGACGTACAACGTGACAATCGAAGCATTCACATCCGGTTTGATGATCCCTGTGTTTCGGTAAACAAATATGGACCATAGCCAAATCAAACAAATCATTGTATGCCTGTTGCAAAATGACATTTAATTTTTCTATTCTTTGCTCCAAAAGTGGGGAAGTTTGCGGGGAATGGTCCCGTAGCCATGGTGTTGTTAAACCCTGATCAATTACGGACTTTTTTGGGGTTTGTCTATGGTCAGAAATT
>JAGTTF010001793.1:0-10774 GCA_019095985.1 Streblospio benedicti | reverse complement strand
TTTTTTTTTGCAAAGGAAAAAATTTTTAAAGATTTTTTTAAAATTTTTCCAAAAAAAAACCCCACTTTTTAAAAAAAAACCCTTTTTAAAGGGGTTTTAAAAATTTTTTTGGCCCCCCCAAAAGGGGGCCCCCTTTTTTTTTTTTTTCCCAAAAAACCCCCTTTTTAAAAGGGGGGGGCCCCCTTTTTTTTTTTTTTAAAATAAAAAAAAAATTTTTTTAAAAAAAAAAAATTTTTTTTTTTTTTTAAAAAAAAATTTTTTTTTCCCCCTTCCCCCGGTTTTAAAAAAAAATTTTTAAATTTTTAAAAAAATTTTTCCCCGGTTTTAAATAAAGGGGAAATTTTTTTTAAAAACCCCCAAAAAAAGGTTTTCCCCCCCAAAATCCCCAAAAAAAACCATAAAAAAAAAAAAAAATTTTTGGGGGCCCCCCGGGTATTTAAAAAATTTTTTTGGGTAGCCCCACAGTCCTGTGAAGCATGACAGCAGGACTGCAGTAATATATAGTACTCAGTCTTGTGATTGATATGTGGAAAGTCATTAGGTTTTAGTTGTGACATGAAAAAACATTTTTGAAAGTGGAAAGCATAAATTGTAAACTTATAAAAGAACATGGAACGCTAAAGTTGTATTTGGAAAAGTATAAATTGTGAAAGTTATAGAAGATCATGGGATGCTAAAGTAAGTGTTAAAGTTGCATTTGAAAACATGGATTGTGAAGTTATAGAAGAACATGGAATGCTAAAGTAAGTGTTAAAGTTGTACTTGGAAAAGCATATTGTGGAGTTATAGAAGAATATGGAATGCTAAAAAGTTAAGTGTTAAAGTTGTGTTTGGAAATGAAGAACATGGAATGCTAAGTAGAGAAAGTTGTATTTGGAAAAGCACAATTGGGAAGTTATAGAAGAACATGGAATGCTAAAGTGTAAAGTTGTTTTTGGAAAAGTGAAATGGACTTAGAGCTTGTGAGCATTTGGGCGTGGCGGCAAGGATATTAGGACATTTGAAAGACATTCAGGGACATTCATAAATTCATTCTTTGTTTTATTTGTCGTATAAAATTTAATAACGTTTGAGGCAAACAATTTTAAAATACTTTTAATTTTCTTTTTGCACAATACTTGTATTTTCAACAAGTTGTGTTTCATTGCTGTCTGGTTGGGGATCATCAGGCCCAAATATTTCAAAGTTCCGCTCCTAGGGGATCTTGTGACATTTATGGCCTTAAATATTGATGATTCCCAAAACATGAAAATTGGTAATGGTGCAAAGTGAAAGTTCTGTCAAAAATTAATGATTAATGGTGCATATGTTTAATGTTTGATCACTTGGTTCTAGCCCAATTTTTTTTACACATGAATGGAGTTATTTGGAATCACAGGAAAAAAATAGTTATTTTAGCATACACTTAAGTGCTGTTCCTTTATGAGGTCGTCTTTGTGGGGGCATGTCAGACTTGTTATGGCTAGGTAGCCTCACAGTCCTGTGAAGCATGACAGCAGGGCTGCAGTAGTATGTAGTACTCAGTCTTGTGATTGCATATGTGGAAAAAAGTCATTAGGTATTCAGTTGTCACATGAGAAACATCTTTTGGAAATGGAAAAGCATAAATTGTGGAAATAGAAGAATATGGAATGCTAAAGTAAGTGTTAAAGTTGTATTTGGAAAAGCATAAATTGTGGAAGTTATAGAAGAACATGGAATGCTAAAGTAAGTGTTAAAGTTGTATTTGGAAAACATGCTTGTGGAAATAGAAGAACATGGAATGCTAAAGTAAGTGTTAAAGTTGTATTTGGAAAAAGCATAAATTATGGAAGTTATAGAAGAACATGGAATGCTAAAGGAAGTATTAAAGTTGTGTTTGGAAAAGCATAAATTGTGGAAGTTATAGAAGAACATGGAATGCTAAAGGAAGTATTAAAGTTGTTTTTGGAAAAGTGAAATTGACTTAGAGCTTGTGACCATTTGGGCGTGGCGGCAAGGATATTGAGGACATTTGAAAGACATTCAGGGACATTCATGTTATTCATTCTTTGTTTTATTTGTCGTATAGAAATTAATGTACGTTTGAGGCAAACATTTTTAAAATACTTTAATTTTTTTCTTTGTACAATAAACTTGTATTTTCAATAAGTTGTATTTCATTGCTGTCTGGTTGGGGATCATCAGGCCCAAATATACTTCACTTGACCCGCTCCCAGGGGATCTTGTGACATTTATGGCGAGCTTGCCAGGATGATTCTCACTAGACAGTAATGAATTGAGTGACTAAAGAGGAAAGTAAATGAAAGAAAGGACTGTTGAGATTTAAATTGTGCCGCTTAATGATTGTTTGAAACTTTGGAATTCATATGAAAGAGTGTGTAGTATTGTGTTTCGCGTCTAAATTCATAGTTATTTTTACAGAGACTAGAGTGCTGTAGCTTTATGTGTCCTTGCGGTGGGTGTGAGAGGCAGGTGATGAAAATCGTATGGTGAGGATCTCGTAGTCGGCAGAGTTGGTCGGCGGTAAGCAATCTGTTTGTGTTTGGGGTATACTTAGATACGCCTTATTTGAATTGATGTGAGCTTTTGTTGGTAAGAATCGGTGTGTTGGCAGGTATTGGTTGCATTAATTACTAGTGTAGTGTGTTTGACCCAGTTTAGTACCTTGGGATTAGTGATGATAATATTGGTTGATATTGTTGTTAGCATGTGATGTCAATGTTGTGAGCTGCGATTGAGATAAGTAGGATCAATGAGTTGTTGTGTGATATGGTCATGCGAGCCATTTTAATTAATACAGTTTGCAATATTGAGATATTGATAAGGCTGTTGCTTGGTGAGTGTTGTTGGTAACGTTCAGTAGCATTGTTGTTGGAATTATTACTGGTTTGGGTAGTGATATTGTGATAGTGTCGTTACATTGTGGAGTTGTTCTTAGTACATTGTGGGTGCCGTAGTATTTGTTGAATACCTGGTTTGCATTGTGGATCTTTGGAAGATATTGAAGACTTGGAATTTTCAAGATGAGTACGGTAGCAGAGATTGAAGAGTTGATGAAAGTGGGTAAGCAATTAGGATATGAAGGCGAAGATCTGAGAACTTTTGTGAAAGAACAGCAAGAAGTACAGAGGGCAGAGAGGGCCCTTAGAAGACAGCACGAAAAAGAAGAGAAGGAGAGGGAAGAACGAGAGAAGAACGAGAAACTGCAACATGAAGCGAGAGAGGAGAGTCAAAGACGTCATGAGAGAGAGATGAAAGAGCTGGAGATGAGTTGAAACGGTGTTCGAGAACCCAATAGTGTGGTAGCAAAAGCGCCAAGGTTGCCGAGTTTTGAAGAGAATAAAGACCAGATTGACGCCTATATAGAGAGATTTGAGAGATTTGCTACAAACAACAAGTGGCCAGAAGCAACATGGGCGGGTCATTTGAGCGCGTTGTTGTCGGGGAAAGCTTTGGATGTGTATTATAGGCTATCTCCAGAAGAGTCCCAAGATTTCAAGATATTAAAGCAGGCAGTTCTGTCCAGATACGATTTAAATGCTGAAGGTTTCAGGAAGAAGTTTAGAGAGAGCGCGGCAGAAGATATAGAATCACCTGCACAATTTATGACAAGACTGGGAAATTACGTGATGAAGTGGTTGGAATCGATGGAAGTTGAGAAGAGGTTTGAAGCTTTTTTCGAAGTTATAGTCATGGAGCAGTTTGTCTCTGTGTGCAATACAGAGCTAGCTACATTTTTGAAAGAAAGAACATGTAAAGATATAAAAACTTTGGCTGAAACTACAACCAAGTATTTGGAGGCTCACGGGAAGCAACTCAAGGATTGCTGTAAAAGAACGGGTGGTGATAAGCAACAGACAGGTGACGATAGGACATGTTTGCGTTGTGGGAAAAATTGGGCACGTTATGAAGGACTGCAGAACAAATGTGGAGGAGACGAAACCAGCTGCAATACAGTGTGGCTATTGTAAGTGGACGGGACATGATATGGCACAGTGTGTAAAGTTGAAATTGAAAAATCTTGCGACTAGTAGTGCTGGTGCTGCAGTGGAGGACACAAGAACATGTTACGTATGCCGGACCGTTGGTCACATCGCTAGGTTCTGCCCCAAGAACAAAGGGTTAGTGAACGCAGAGGGAGCCCAGGACGGTGATATTCAGAGTGCCGGTGTTGCTACGATCGTTGAGTCTAGGTGTGAGGAGAAAATATCAACTAACGGAGTGCTAAGTGGTGATCAAGATGCATGTGTCTGTTTTAAGGATGGTGTGGCAAGACTTGCATGTGGTAAAGAGATAGAACTTGTCAGTGTAGGTGGTGGATCTACTAACCAACTGGGATTGCAAGTGTGGCGAGGAGTATTGAATGGTAGAGATGTGAGTGTTCTCCGGGATACTGGGTGTAACGGGATTGTGGTAAAGAAGGAGTTTGTTGACGATCATCAGTTTACGGGAAGATATAAATACATTGTAAGAATTGACAAGACTTTAGTGAAAGCACCTGTGGTTAAGGTCAACATAAGTACTCCATTCCTGACAGGTGAATTTGAAGCACTGTGTTTGAATGACGCTTTGTGCGATCTGACTATTGGTAATGTGGGAGGAGCGAGACGTCACGACGATCCAGATCTGACTGGGGTAGGTGTGGTGGAGACAAGAGCGCAGGCAAAGAGAGGGAAGGTAGTCAGTTCGTTGAAAGTACCGTCAAGGCCAGAAGAGAGTCAGGTGAAAAATAGTTACCAATATGTTGTTGATTTAAAAGAGAGGTTGGAGGAAACTCCAAAATTGCACATCAAAACCGTGGGAAAGCTCAAAGCAGGTATAAACACCGCTACGATCGTAAGGCTCGTCCGAGGTCGCTTAAAGTTGGCGAAAAGGTTCTTGTGCTGTTACCTACCGACAAAAATAAGCTACTCAGGCAGTGGAGAGGTCCGTTTACGGTTGAGGGGGTGACAGGGAAGAATGATTACAAAGTTGAGGTTAAGGGAAAAGTGAGAACATATCACATTAACCGTTTGAAACAGTATGTGCAGCGAGATAAGGATGTGAGAGGTGAAGCGAGACCTGTATTAGAAGTGGCAGGAACAGCAGTTATAGAATATGAGGGTGAAGAATGTGATAGTGGCACGGACGAAGAAGACTTGTTGGAGCTCCCGAAATTGCCAGCACAGCAGACCGAAGTTGTGCATGATATTAGGATATCAGAGCGTCTGTCTCCAGAACAGAGACATGAGGTTTCAGGGTTGTTGGAGGAGTTTAGTGATGTATTTACTGATGTGCCCGGGGCGACAAATCTAGTCGAACATAAAATTGAAATGGTTACAGACGAACCAATAAGACGGAAGCCTTACCCTATGCCATATAGTATGAGGGAATCTTTGAAAGAAGATGTAGATAAGATGTTGAAGCTAGGTGTAATTAGACCTTCAGACTCGCCTTATTGTGCTACTCCAGTGATAGTACGAAAGAAAGATGGTACCAATAGAGTGACGGTTGATTACAGATTGTGTAATAAGCAGACGTTGTTTGACTGTGAACCCGTGGAGAAACCCCGAGATATTTTTGCAAGAGTATGTAAGGATAAGGTGTATTCAAAATTTGATATGACCAAAGGTTATTGGCAAATTCCTATGAGGGAGGAGGATATTAAAAAGACTGCATTTGTTACTCCTGACGGATGTTATGAGTTCCTTAGAATGCCTTTTGGGCCGATGAATTCTGGAGCAACGTATACCAGGATGATGAGGAAATTGATTGGAGGCTTGCAGAATATTGATCATTACATTGATGATTGCTTGATTCACACAAGTTCATGGGAAGAGCACTTGACGTCTCTAAGATCATTTTTGGTGAGAGTGCGAGAGGCTGGTTTAACCTTAAGGCCTTCTAAGTGTGAAATAGGCTTTGATAGTGTGGATTTTGCGGGCCATAGGATAGGCAAGGGTGAAATAAGGTTACATGTGGAAAATGTAAAGAAAATTGTAGAAGCTCCTAGGCCTGAAACAAAGAAACAGGTTCGTTCATTCTTAAGTCTAACAGGGTTTTACAGGGAATATATTCCCAGTTATGCAACCATTGCTTTGCCACTCACTGAACTTACTAGGAAGGGTTTGCCTAATCAGGTAGAGTGGGGCGTATCGCAGGAGAATGCCTACCAGACATTGAAACGTTTGCTAACTGCCGATCCGGTACTGAGATTACCACTAGGGAGAAAGAGTGTTTAGCTATTGTATGGGCAGTAAGGAAATTCATGGTATACCTGTATGGTAGACAATTTGTCGTACAAACGGATCATCAGCCGTTGGCATATTTAAGCAGGGCGAAATACATTAATGATAGGATAATGAGATGGGCATTGTTTTTACAGCCCTACAGGATGAGTGTACAGGCTATTAAAGGATCTACAAACGTAGGCGCAGATTACCTTAGTCGTGTTGTTGTGTAAATGTAGTATGGTGTAAATATCTGAGATTGTGACAGATTTGTATAGGATGTACTAGGTGGAATTACTAGGTAAACGTAGTAAATTTTGTGATGTGTGCAAGAAATGGAGATTTCTTCTGTAAAATAGGGGGATATGTCACAAAATTGTGGGTAGCCTCAGGTAGTAGTGCAATATGCATGTTGTAGGTAGCCTCACAGTCCTGTGAAGCATGACAGCAGGGCTGCAGTAGTATGTAGTATTCAGTCTTGTGATTGCATATGTGGGAAAAGTCATTAGGTATTCAGTTGTCACATGAGAAACATCTTTTGGGAAATGGAAAAGCATAAATTGTGGAAGTTATAGAAGAACATGGAATGCTAAAGTAAGTGTTAAAGTTGTATTTGGAAAAGCATAAATTGTGGAAGTTATAGAAGAACATGGAATGCTAAAGTAAGTGTTAAAGTTGTATTTGGAAAAGCATAAATTGTGGAAGTTATAGAAGAACATGGAATGCTAAAGTAAGTGTTAAAGTTGTATTTGGAAAAGCATAAATTATGGAAGTTATAGAAGAACATGGAATGCTAAAGTAAGTGTTAAAGTTGTATTTGGAAAAGCATAAATTGTGGAAGTTATAGAAGAACATGGAATGCTAAAGGAAGTATTAAAGTTGTTTTTGGAAAAGTGAAATTGACTTAGAGCTTGTGACCATTTGGGCGTGGCGGCAAGGATATTGAGGACATTTGAAAGACATTCAGGGACATTCATGTTATTCATTCTTTGTTTTATTTGTCGTATAGAAATTAATGTACGTTTGAGGCAAACATTTTTAAAATACTTTAATTTTTCTTTTGTACAATAAACTTGTATTTTCAATAAGTTGTGTTTCATTGCTGTCTGGTTGGGCTCAAGAGGATGGCCATCCGTTCCATCACCTCACAGAGCGTGCAACTTGTTTTCTGAAGAGTTCTTGAACACCTTTTACTTGTTCATGGTGGCGAAGATTAGGACCTTTGCTTTGCTTATGTTTAAGGATTTCCAATGAATCATCAAATTTTGTAACTACCCTTGCCCTCTGGACCACACATACCTTCCACCTCAGGAGCTCTTAAGGTTTCAGTGGGACCTACTGCTCCATCATCACCCTTGACACACTTTTATTTTGTTCATGTGCCTGGTCAATTGGGATAGCAGAAAAGACCTTTTTGTTTTGTTGACTACAAAGTTACCTTTGAGAAAGATTAATATGTCCTGGTAAATTGTCAAGTTCCTGGAATCGTGTCAGTTGCCTTGTGAGCGTTTCATATCCTGCACCAGTATCCAGTCCTTTAGAGTTTGCAGGGCATTGTAAAAGACCTCTTCACATTTCTTTTGGCATAAGATACACATGCCTTAGTCTATTTTCTGAGGTGGTTCTGGTTTTGGTGGAAGGGGACTGACCCAAGACATGGTTTGAATATTTTCAAAGAGTTGTCAGGTTACGACACTGAACTGGTCAAAGTTGACTTTGTGGCATCTGCCACTGTTAAATCAATAAACAAAATGAAGTATTCTAGTAGCTTTGTAGACAGTATATGGATTCATGTTAAGTTGATAACCAATAACAATCAATAACTTAATCAATAACTTGAATAGAATAGATTTAAACAATAAATACCAATGATTTTTATAGAAATGGCGGCCATATTGATATTTGGCGGCCATATTGGATTACTAATTTGCTTGGGATTTATTCAAAATATTAAAACTAATATGTCAAAAAGACATTTTGTTCATTGTTTGGCTATATACTTGACATATTATAAGATTCCTCTGATTGTCATAGAAAATGGCGGCCATCTTGAAAAATGTTGCCAAATGGCAGCCATCTTGGATTTTTTCAGTTGGCCCCTATATCAATTTTAATCAGTAGGCCAAAAGCTAATTTATTGCCAAAATTTCATGCTTTTAACCCAAAACGCACAATTCTTTCACCATTCTGCAGGACTAGCAATAAAGGATAAAGCTTTGTTCTCTACTTTCAAATTTCGTGACATTTTTTTTTCAACAAAATACGTGATATATACCAAAATAGCAAACTTTACTGCCGTCATGCGCAGAAGGTCATTCTGATCATGCCGACAGCAAGTTGGTGAGACTGGCAATGTTAAGTAAAAAGTGATGTGATTTTCATAAATACATATGAAAGCCAATACTCCCCCTTATAGCCATTTTACACTGTATTGTTGTTGTGGAGATTCGCATGCTTTGATATGAAATTTAGTAGGGTTATAGTTGAGTTTTTTAACATGCTTGGTACTTTTAGTATTCAGAACCAAGTAGGCTCCATCAGAGTTTACTACTTGGCCTGGGCGGGATCGAACCCCGGACCTCTGGGTCAACTGCGCCGCTTAGAGACTAGCCAACAGAGGCCAACCCGCTTAGATACCAACAGAGCCAACGCTAGCGCCACATCCACAAGGCTAAAAACCTTTGCTTTGCAGTCAAACTCCCGCCAAAATGACTCAAGCGGAGGCGCGTTCTCCAAAATCGCCTCCCAGGTCAATGGCTTCTCGCCTTCTTCACTGGCGGAGAAGTGGGAGGAGGCGAAGGCTTCTAGGGCCCCAGCCATGGGCGTAGTGCCACCAAGTCTCCGAGGAAGAGGGGGCAAAAGCGAGGACAAGCTCCAGTTCGAACAGTACTACTGTCAGCAGGTCTAGTTCAACTTCAAGTAGTTCGTCAAGAGACCGAGAGGTCGTGCTCGAACCAAAAATCTCAAAGAGAAGAAAGAGATTAGAGCCCACAGAAGGAAGTATCGAGCTAGTAAGAGGAGGCATCAGAGCCCTAGTTCTAGCGAATCAAGCGGGGTTCAGTATCATATCTCTTTCCAAAGCTCTTCATCATCAAATGAAGAACCGATCCCCGCCAAGAGACCCAAATACAGGGTTGGAAAGGGCAAAGGGAATAAAGGGAAAAAGTTGATGAGAGCACCACCACAAGCCTCTGAAGCAGGGGCCATCCCGTGAAGATGGAGAAGTGGTGGATAGTGATGACATGTGGGAGAATCTGAAAGTGGCGAAGGAGCAGCTCGATTGAAAGCGCTAACAAAAGATCACCAGATGAGAAAAGCTTACTTTGTTTGTGGGGCAGGCAGCCTCCAATGACAGAGGACGGAGGCCGAAGATCTCGAGGCCTTTGGCAGAGCGTTATCCCTGGCACAAGAAGCGTTTGATGTGCAAGCAGCCCGTGGGCCCAGCATAAATACTGGATATGCAAATATCATGGACGGAGTGTCGTATATTTGATCAATTATCAAATATACAACGGCTTTTGGCAAAGGCTAACCAGGCGACACTCCCTCTGTTATTGTTTTGGTAGCCACGTGGCGCCGCCGCTGCCGAGGCTGGGCTTCCCGCTCACGTGGTAAGCACCGCCGTCGGCTGGCCAAATAAAACAAACCGCACCTACTGAATGGCTAGAGTGTCGTTTGCACCGGCATAGACCCAGGCCGCGAGGCCTGGGTCCTGCCAAAAAAAAGATGCTAAATCACTGGCAACATTTGGATCTGTGTTCATTTTTTCTCTCCGGCGTTTGTCTTATCAGACTCTAACATTCAGGTCATAGAATAAATTGGAAACCATACTGGACTTATTCTTGAATAATAAACTGGATTAAAACCGGATTAATCATTGGACTTTTCTTCAAAACATGGTGGAGCCCTTAGGGGCAATTTTCATTTCCCCGCTCTGAAACCATCAATTCATACAATCCTTAGTTTTAGGACATGGTGGACCACCAGCCAGCCAGCAGGCGACCATCCATTCAGGGCGTGGCCATTCCCCACCCCGACCACCACGGACTTCGAGCCGACCACCAGCAGTGGCCCCTGATCCTCGGCACCAGACGTGGCGCCCTCCCGAGCCGACCCGATCAACCGACACCAGGCGTGGGCGGGGAGAACTCTTATCTAAGCGTAAGTTGGGTTAATTATATATATTAGGAGATTAATAATGAGTGTGCCGACAGGTCAGTCATTCCAAACTCTCAACGTATTATGCCTGATAAAAGCAAAGATAACACAATGTTGATTACACTAAACGTGCCCCCATTACCAACATTTTCTGGGCATATGGATGAGGACTTCGAGTTATTCAGACATCTCTGGATAATTATTTCACTCTTACAGCAATGAGTGACGGACAGAAAGTCAGTTATGTAACATTACTTTTAAATGGTCCTGCCAGAACATTCGTCACTCATGCTCCCCCATCAGAAAAAAGTACAAATAATAAATTAATGGGTCTGCTTCATAAAAATTTGGGCAGTTCCGCTACTCAAAATTACATTTCAATTAAGCTTCGTGACCCGAAACAAAGAAGCAGGGAGCCATTGTTT
>JAGTTF010001790.1:0-12809 GCA_019095985.1 Streblospio benedicti | reverse complement strand
CCTAAAACTCGAAATCTTATACACCATGTTATCATGTGGGCAAGAGGAGGTTAGGTTAATGATATTAGGAGATGATCACGGACTGATAAAAGAAACACTGGCTTACCCGTAATCCTTGTCACCGACATCTTTCACCATGTCGTGTATGGAAAGGGGTTAAGTTGCCCCTCTCTATACACGCTCCAGGAAGGGGGTACCGGCGAGCCTCATCTAGTGGAGATCCCGCCGTGCAGCCGCCTTCCTCATGCCGGCTGCTCACCTGCTTCTGCTTGTAGTTGCGGGATGTAGCTCATCGGGGATCATGGCCAGTGTATGTGATACTTGATTGTTGACGAAAACAACAATTGACTTTGCACCTTTATTGCCATTCGCTTTGAGTGAAAGGACTCGGTGGTAAGCCTAATCCTTCATCTCAGCCCGTGATACTGTGAGCACGCTAGCTGTGAGTTATATAGTGGCTTCCCACCTACCAGCGGTCACGTGATAATCACAGCCTGAGATGCTTTCCTATTTTGGAGGCTTCTGGCTCACGAGATCGTCGGCCTCGGCGGCATGACTAATTCCCGCGGCCCAGCGGCCACCTTATCGCCGCTTCTAGCGACGGTCAATGACACCTGTCCTCTCCAGGTCACACAGTAGCACTGTCTTCTAAATTAACTCTTTAGCCGCTGCTAAGTCATGGCAACACCCATGACATCAAGCACAATAATTGCTATCACTGCCAATAAATATACTCATACCAATGTTTCTTAGAATAAATATTAGAGTAGTCATCAGCACATTGTGGCTACCATCAACATACACACAATTCTTCCTAAACATAGGATCAAATACATTCATCAACAAGCCTGTTAGTGCAGCGCTCAACATTGCAACCACATGCATCAGAGCACACCAATCTCTCTTTCCTACGTTTGCATTGCTTTTGTAGCACATGCACTTTTGCAGGCACATTTTGAGAAGGCCAGAACTGCTTCTGGTGCAGGGGGGTTTCTCATAAACACAGACACAATTTTTTTATGTTCATCCAATCTCCAACCATTTCCGATTGGCGCAGGGAGCCTGAGAAGCTGCTGTGTTGCATGAAACTTTGGTAATTCACTCTCTTTTAAATGTTCCGAGAAAGCATCCATCGTGGGCGGAAGTTTCTCACTTGTAGTACTTTTCTTTGTGAAGAGTTCATATCGCAAAGCATCAAGTGATGTACTCTTTCTTCCATAAACCAAATCAGTTAGTTGAATTGCAGCATGTTTGCACTCATCACTTATGTCCACTGGGTCTTGGCCTAGTTGTTTTAAGCCATCCAAAAGCTCAGGGTTTTGACTCAGTGTTTTTTTCATCCACTTGGTTTTTCCTTGACCAAAGAATGCACTTGTGGAATCAGAACCACTTAGAAAGCATGGACTGCTGGCAACACCAGTGAAATGTCTCTACCTATATCTTGTGCAATTTGATGCATGGGGAATAAACCTCCTCTTCTGCAAAACTCCAGTTCTATAATAGAACTCATCGATCCCTAAAAGCCACACAAGTCTAGGACACATAGCAGCGACATCTGAATCACAGCTCCAGAGGACGACTTGCTTGACTTTGAAGCATGTTTATTGCATGACAGACATGAACAAACATCCGTGAATCTTCCTCTCTTCATGATCAGACTCAAGTTCCTCTACAGCACAGCACTGATTCTGCTCTACTACTACTGCTTTGGTATATCAGTGAAACCGCCTGCAAGAAAAAGTTTCTTTTTCACCATGCAACTTCTTCTGGCATATTTCTGCCCAATTACACATTAGAAAATTTGACAATGAGGCCTTGTTTGCTGGGTTTGGATAACATTTTTTGACGTTGTTTGGGAAGTGGCGTTGTTCTAGAAGGTTTTTGGATCTCATGCATTTGAACATTACCACGGCGAGCTCGTTCTTTACCTTTGATCGAATGTTCATGGGTATAGTTATCCACAACAACTGCTATGTAGTCAAAACTTGTGAAAGAACAATTCCTGAAATCCTATCTGACAGATCTCCAAATGTACGACAATCACTTGAATCAGTACAAAGTCATTTGGACAATCATCATGAAACCAATCACCAAAATACTTGGTCGTGTTGTAATTGGAATTTCTGTCAATTCATTGTCATTTTCTAGCCAAGTTAAGGTTTTACTTTTTTGACTGTTTTGTGGAACGTGCCGTCCAAATTGAATAAAGACAGTAGCACTGAGAAAGTTCATGATGGAGAAGATCTTGTATGTCAATATCACGTGCCTGCGCTATGACAGAAAGTTTGCTGAATATTTCTCTATCAGTATTGAGTGTTTCAGTCTTCTGATTCTGCTTTGTTTTGATAGTTTGGTTCAGACTACTGAAGTTCTTTAATTTTGCTCTCTGTATCGGAGTAAAAAGTCGGCTTCATTGGTCATGACTCTGGTTTCAATGAATATGTTAAGTCTATTAATTCATTCTCTTCTTATGTTGCAAAGACCACTTGAAACTTCAGATGGTGCAACTGATGATGTGGCAATGTTAATGAGAGGCTGCCTGTCATCTGGTGTTGCTTCGCTTCAATTTTAAAAAGGATTGGTCATCCTTTCTGTAATGGTTACAACAACACTTTCTACAGCCATTCCATCTTTTACCTATCCTTGCGGTAATAGATGATTCTTTTTGGACTCCTGTAATGTCTTCAAGCATTCCACAAAGGGACTTGATTACTGAAGTGCAACCCCCCTTCAGGTGGGCTGTTTGATAATATTTTTGAAGTGCAGCTTCTCTCATGCAGAGGTGGCGGAACTTCCCACAATCTTTATTGATTGAGCAGCTCTATGCCCATGTCATGCCATATTCCCAGCGTAAGATGAGAGCTGCATGAAATAAAACCATATTAGGGGAAGGTTCATCTGTTATGGGCGGTGACAGATCTTCATCAGCTTGAATATTTATAAGAGTTTCTTGAACATAGCAGCAGTGTTGATCGCATCCTGAAGCTGTGAACTTTCTTGCCATAACTAGATCTGGCTTGGTTTTTTGATACTTGCATAATAAGAAGTGTGTCACTATAGTAATTTTCAAGTTTAACTTAAGATTCTGTTTCTTGAAATCAAGTGCTCCTTCTTCGCCAACATACTTTGACAAGCACTTTCTATATTCTATTAACATTGCATTCATATCTATAGCCTTCCCACTTTTCTAGAACTGGCATTATCAATTCAAGGAAGTCTTCAAAACTTTGTCATACAGAGTCTTTGTGGATGTAGTAGTAGGAGTTGTCTTCTTAGGTAAAATGTAACTTTATGACAGGCTTTATGATAACGTTTTCTATATGGCTATCAACTTTGAGAAATAGTTAAACACACATTTCATATGTTTTGTTTTTCAAATTCTCATCTTCAATATATTTTATTTTAGCTACTTTATGATATCATTTGCTGGGTCAATACTCCCAAATCGATTACCAGTTCATATGTAAACAGTAATTTTCTATGACAATCACATTTAAGTCTCCAAGAGGTCTGGCCAACCATCTTGCAAAATGGCACGTTTTTAGCACGTGTGCCAAAATAAATGCACACTGTATTTCATCCAGAATCATCCCTGGGCTCTGATCCTGTTTGAAGAGGTTCATCAGTATTTTGTGACACAGGATACATCTGTCTGGTTCCAAAGATAATCTTTTGTCTCTTTGAAGGTACAAGCTAACTTTCAATGGGCTTGAATCCATCTTTGATTTAAACTATGTATTTTTTACTCCTCTATATAGCTAGATAGTAAATATGTCCGTACCTAGATTTCTTTCATCTAGCGGGTTTAAGAAGACATATAACAAGCACATATTGTGTCATCATATATTGCGACATATACGAGTATATAGCCGTGATTTCAGTCCTTCAAATCCTGGAATGTGGGTCACCAGATCCAACCAATCAGAAGCCCCACTGCCAAAATGTTCAGTGACCTAGTTCAATAATGAGGGGCGTGACCTGCACTTGTCGCTGCAATGCAGCAGAACCGGTTAACCGCCAACAGCGAGTAAACGGAAATCTTTAAGACGTTACTCTGTGTTAGGACGTGTTACCCTTATTTGGTGGTTTCTTGGCAGCGCTGTCAAGATCCACAAGATAATGGTTGCTAGGCCCACAGGTTAATATGATCAAGGACTTGTAAAGGCAGTGTGAATGATCAACCCGTGAAAGCCGACAATGATATTGTGTATTCTATATAGATCTATATTATGGCACCAGTTCATTATTGAGATATACAATAAATCAAATTAGTTACACACGTATACGCCAGTCATGAAATATAATTAAAAGAGGTGGAAACTTCATGTATCTTTAAAACATACGTCTGCTCTATCAACAACCACTAGATCTACTACTATAATGAATTACTTTAGTCTTCCAATACCAGGACTCAATGCAATAATCAATCATGTATTTTGGAACCTAATAAAGCTGTAACGTCATGCTTAATATTTCATTTTGAACGCAATATTACCAGAACAGGAACTACCGTTATAGTAAAATATACTAAAACCAGTACTTTAAACTCCAAACTGGATTTTGCAAGAGTGAGCGATGATACAAGCTGTCACAATGTTATGCTTATGGGGGAAATTGCACAATACATTTTGAACGCACATAGCTCAATAAGACTTCAGGAATCTCACTTACATACATCACAGATAATATATTTTCCTTTTTGTTCGATAGTAAAATATACTATAAACTATCACATCTAGTATATTTAATAAAGTTGAAACAGTGAAATCTTTGCAAGATCATAAAAAGTCTACTGACAATATCAGCAGGCGACGACAGGTAAAAACACCTCACAGATATATTGGATCATATCTCTCTTATACATTGTCCTATTAATATATAATTTTGATGGAAATAATCTGCAGTAAGATGCGATTCCATTCATATGTATAAGTCTATGTAATTGTTTTAACTAAATAGTTTAATTTGACCATTAATCACATCCATCGCCATCTAACACAATGCGTTCGGCGTGTGCTGGCAAATGTATTGCCTATTACTCGATTTTGTCCAAATCGGACTCATTGCTATATATTTTATTAATCATTATGATGAAAATAAGAAACTAGACAGTCTTCAGAATGTGTACTGTTAATATGAAAACGTTCGGATGAAAATCATATGAGCTACTAAAGGATTATTGTTCTATGTTAACTCGAATCGACTGACTAGACTCACGTCATTTTTCTGGTTTGATGAAAACGTGTTGGTTAGCATGATCCAGTGATCGCTACATTCGCGTTAATTACCAATTTAAATCACATCTCGTTGAAGAACTTCCAACCGCTTATAGATCTATGCCCTACATATAGTCCAAGAGTCAACAGTGATACGCCTTTTTATGTTGTGAGTTGATTGAACAATTCTAAATTAAACCTGCTAAACTAAAAAGTTGATACAAATTACAAAACTGTGTAAAAGTTCTATCATGCTCCATGTCGGACTGAGTATTTTGTAAAATTATTATGAGTCTATGAAATATTCAATCATGACTATAATAATATCCACAATGGCTCATTATTATATTGAAAGAATCCAGCAATAATCTCACTGGCAGATCCAGGTTTTTGGAAAAAGAGGGGGCACACCCACAGGATCTCATGGGTGTTTGTATGCGTAAACTGACGAACCTGAGCACAATGTGGGCTGAAAATGATGTTGGGGGTGGGGTTACCATTAAGTCTATAAAAATGTCAAACATGAAGATAAAGGAACCCCAAATGGCTCTTTGGATTTGCAAATGAATACAGCTTGTGCACAAATAATAAAAAATACATGTTTGTGTGTGACAGCTGTAATAAAAAAAAGTATAGGCAATTTTTTTCTTCAAACCAAAGTGACATTTTTGACAAAATGACCTAATCTACGGGAACTTCTCTTGAAAGTCAAATAAGAGACCTAGGACAATTCTGATAGCTGATATATTTAGCCAAGTGGTTGGTGTATATAACCTGTAAATAATAAATCTATATATGAAATAGTTTTTGTACAATGGTGGACACAAAAAAGATTGTCTTCAAAGGTGCTCACCTTGGTTTCGACTAGCGATTCTGAAGTGGGTTCATAAAAGCCCCCCTAAAAAAAACTGCACCACTTTAAAAGCCTACATCCACCCTGGCGGTACCCCAGAAGGGTTGTACAAAGCCATGGTACAAGTGGAATTTTTCCAGTATGCCAAGTATACCTTTTCGATTTCTAGAGCCCTTTTCAGTTACAGCTGCTAGTGATTCTAGTAGAGAGAGCATAGCTATTCAGAGTCTGAGTCACGCAGCAGTGAGTACAGCAGCAGTGATTCTAGTAGAGAGGAAACATAGTGGCAATTACAGTGATTAATTCACTGTGTGTGAATATGTAAATATTAGGTATATATTATTTAGTTGCATATAACCATATGTAAAATTACGTACTCAGAAAGAAGAGATTAGTTAAACTACCCTGCTGACATTTCTTCAACGAATCTGATTAATGATCATCAATAACATTGCGATGTTATACGCAGTGGATATTCAAGGATCATTAGTCTGTTTGGCGAGGTGAGTCATTAGCCTTTAATATATATAATACTGCTTTTAAAAGACCACTTTTCCCACCAGTTAGAGTTGACCATAAAGAGGTTGTGCATAACAGATAATTGATCAATAATTAGATGCAATTATGCAGTATCTATTCTTGAGATTTAGATGTAAATGGAATCCACTTCAAAACACTAGAACAATGCAGCTTTAGATTGTCTACCAACAAAACGTGAACAACGATTGTGGCTATCAGGCTGGAGTCTAAAAGTGACAATTGACAAACAGCAGCCTTGTTTTTTTTAGAAGTGGGTGCATATAATTATTTTGGAGCTGTGAACTTTATCTTCATTTATCTAGTAATTTTCTCGCCACACTTCAAAAAGTTTGACGAGAGTCAAGTGGACAGTTGTCAATAATAGACATGATTATAAAATGTCTGTTGTGACCATTTCATTCGTTATAAAACACCAATATAGATTTACAGAGGAAGCAGACAACAAAGTCATGAGTTGGCGATGAAGATAGCTGCAGTTTTTAACTCTGTAATTCCCTTGTTTCTGAAGTACAGTTACTCCATCACAGTGCCTATATTTAAATAAGGCAATTTATGAATTTGTTAGAAGCTGGCGTTCCTGATTGAGGTGTATGGCATAAATTTGGAATGATGAGTGCGTTAGGGTTCTCCACTGCTATGGTTAAAATTGATTGATTCACCGCACATCTCTTGACGATTACACTCCAGGGTGGAGTGGACAGTGTAAAAATGTCAGGGATGCCATCACGGAATCTGCTGTGACACGCCCACAGCAGGCTGCCCGGGGGCAAGCTTCAGGTGCCATGTCCAGCCCAGTGGGTCATGGCGAGTGCACAAAGCGGTACATTACCTGCTGTAGTTATGACCTTCAGGGATACAACAGTGATCACATTCTGGAACACTGATACATGGACGCTGACGAATACAAGATCAGAGACTCTGACAGAGGATACTGAAGAAATTAGACCCAACGGAAGGTACAACTGAAAATTGCTGTAAAAGGAACATCAAAATAATCTCGGTGGTTGACATCATGGAAAGGAGGAAATTATTCACAGACAGGAAATGAAAAATTATCAGCTATTAATTCTACTATATTATCCAGCAGCTGTATATACATGCAAAAAATTATTCATTATATACGATTGACTACTATCCCTTATGACCGTGTGTAAGTTGGTTTTGTAGCCTTAGTTCGAGATATCCAGACATGTTTTTACCACAGTTGCCATCATGACAAATGCAGGCATAGGGCCCTACAAGGGATGTCAACATGGTTGGTGAGGAAATCACTGAACCCTACGGATGCCAAGTAGGCTGCCGGTTCCTACGAGCCTGGTTGCAGTGATGACGATCCCGATTGGACCCGGTAGCTGCGATGATGCGCAGAGCAAGTGCGGGAATATACTGCTGGGGCCTAGTACCAGCAATATTATCAGAGTCTCGTGAGTCAGCGATCACAGGGGCCTCCGCCGACAACAACAACACGCCGGTCGAGCGTGGATGCCAACACTTCTGGTCTTGATTGATCCTTCCTGCTCGAGGTGCTACGTGGAAGCTGAGGATCGACGCTCCCAATTGAGCAGGTAGTATCTGTGGCGAAAGTTGCAGTGGTGCCTGAAATGGAGCTGTGCCTACTCAACGATGATCTACACCACAGACCCCGTCACCTTCTCCAGACCACAATCGAGATATGGTGATTCGACACCTGCGGGTATCAAAGAGAGAGAACAGCGGGTAGCAAACCAGGGAGAGCAAACGTTTATGGACTTGAAAAAGTGTTAGGACATGGACCATATGCTATGATGTGATCTTAATGTATAGTGTTAGATTCTCGTAATGTAATATGATATGTTCCTCATTGCATACTATTTGTATGTACATAGAAAATTTTTGATATGTAAAAAGTGTGTCTTGCTTATGGTAATTGAGTTACCACAAAGTGGTGCATATCATGATTGGTGTGTTTGGGTAGCAATATCTCCACTTTCCCTTCATTAAAGCTCTCGATATTGATTAACTGTTTTATTGATATTGATTTATACATAAATCAATAACCGTAAGGGGGGAAGTTGTGGGGACATGGATTAAGTCCACACATTAGAACACCGCTACCTGCAGAGAGCGGCACCCAAACACAGACACAGTCTGATGCGAGCTTTTAGTTATAAGCAGGCGCTCACCGATATGACCTTGCCTTGAAATAAAATAGTAGAAGCCTCTAGCCGTTGTCCTTCAATATAGAACCTTTCTATGATTATTCATACTTCAAAAACTATAAAAGATACAGGCTTGAGACTTTTATACAAACTGGAGAACATTTTCTTCCTTCTGACTGCGACAATAACTCATTTTCGTAAAAAAATGCACGTGAGAACCTTTTTCCGCTGAAGGTGACGATATGATATATTCTTTGAAAGAGGAGAAAAATGAGGATTAGGAAAACGAAAAAGCAAATCCAGACATTTGCAGAACATATCATTCCAAATAGTGAAAAAAATCATGCGATTAACACTTTGGTTGTGAAATCAGAGGGGAGTGTTTCAAATTACATTATATGCATCGGTAAATTTGACAGGTCAAATTCATCAGGAATACTTTTTAACATGTTTGCATGATATTAAAACAATTATTACTTAATTATTTTGTTTTCATATATTAAAAATAAGAAACTACATACATTGTTTGACTACATGCTTTATTTTCATACGAATTGATGCAATATATTATAACACACAGCAATAATTTAAAAAAGACATCTCAGATTTTGTGGCTCCACAGCATCAGATCTTTTACTACTGGAAATTGGACAGCTTTTGAATTGTGCTTAACATGGATAAATGGAAAAAATCGTACCTAATTTATACTCTCAAAAACAGACAAAAGAAATGTTAATAACTTTGTCAATTCATGTCGGATTTTTATGCGATGTTTTTTAAAATGATTCGAATGAGGCAAAGAATTTTTCAAATTTAAAAAGAATTTTAGAAATTTTTAAAACTTTACCTCAGTGTAATAATCTTGAAACAGTAATTTTGAATGACACACATCCAAAAATATGCAAAACCATTGTGTGATTCCAGCTCAGCCTAAAATGAATTTTTTGAAGAACACGAATAAATTCGCAAGTTTACAGAATTGACTTCGTGTGTAAATCTAAAAATTTGCATAATTCTTCTTTTTTTCTCAGAATTTGTGTGATATACAATCATGGCAACAGGCTGATTCCTATTATTATCACAAATTCTGCACATTTCGCTAATAATACAAATTTTCACAAGTCCAGATATCCTTTTCATTCGTGTAAATCATGATATTCTTGTATTATCGCCAATGCCTAGTAAGGTGAGTAAAATGAGATTTACCATTCTGCATCGATAATCATTAACAAATGTTTTTTCTTTAATTTGACATATCACACTTTATCTATTTTAACAAGGTCACAATAAAATCATTTTGATGAAAATCTGAGTTGTGTGCTGCTGTAAAAATGTACAACAGAGTACTGCATGAATTTGTGTCAGCTCATTAGTTATGATACATGTCTAACATTCACTAGTGATTGGGATAAACATATCTTATTAATCAATCTTAGGTGGTTATGAATGCCATGTTGTGGTAATTATACTGAATTGATGACACCACAAGATTTCACATCAACCTTTTGTGTGTATATATGCTCAATCGTGTAAATGGGAAATTTACTGTGTCCAGTAGGATTATGGATTTATTTGTCTAGAAATTTGGTTATGGCTGATGAAGTTTCTTTAACCATTTGGAAAAATAACCTCTATATAATTCTAAGAAATTGACAGTCTTAATTTATAAGGGAACTGAGGGCGGAAATAAATGTTTGTTGCTAAATTTTGAGGGTGGGGGGACTCTATCTAGTTAGTTACAATCATAAAGACAAAGAAAAAAAATAAAGTCACTGTAACATAATATCCTCAATAGTCACTGCATGCAACACTGACTCAGCACAGTGTTCATTAGAAGGTTCATTACATTGTTCGGAGAATGTTACACAAATCATATCCTTAGTATATGTAACAACACAAAATATTACTTTATCACACAGTCAAAAAATCCGTTCATCCACAAGAGGAATATCCTGCGGCAGAATGTTGAACGTCATTTTGTCAAATAGTAGATGTTTTATGATTGATTATGGTAGAATAGACCTTCCTCATCACAAAAACCACCGGATGCAGTTGTGGCATCCTTGGGAAAAAATCTTTTATGGACGAAATTCTAAATGGCCACCACGGGTGTTGGGAAAATCAGTTTTAGCCATATCTCAGCTTCTAGTTGACATAGGAACTTGATTTTGGTATCTAAAGGTATGTATTTCATCATGCAAAATGTAATACACTGACTGTATTATCATTCAGTCGCTCATTATCAAATAAAACTAGTATATCATCAATAACAAATGGTGAAAATGTGTTATTATACCGATATATTTGCTACAGTGATATAGAGATTTCAATTCAAATGAGTTTTTGGACAAGAAAATACAAAACATTTACAAGTACACCTGACAGAGTCTTATGTTGAAGTGTAATGAAACTAGTTCTACGTTAGCTAGACCTCCAGTGTGCAAGAATGACAGCATTCTTGCAGAATATAAGTTCTCTCTTCTTAGGTTGCACTCATTGCCTGTGTTACACATACTTTATTGTTCCTTCCTGCAAGCCCACTTTAGAATTAGGGACTCAGTACACTACAATACTGAGAACAGCCATAACGGCCTCAGTTATAGCTACTCAGTTACCTTGTAGACGCCAGTCAGATAGCATGTAGGGCTGGTAACCTATTCTCGATGAGAATAGGCCCTTCTTTACTTGTTCTGACGAGAGGTTATATATTAGCCAGTGGCTACCACTCCTCACACACGCCTGGACTCGCGTGGAATTGTGATGGGACGCCTGATCTCTGCTTGTCAGCACCGATGTAAAGTCCGGTCATGAAACCCGAGTTGTAGAACACCAGGCAACTGCCAAGTATACTGGACGGTAGTCTGTAATGGTATACCAATTAACACAGTGAGAAGTGCGCTAAGTAACATCGTCATTGGAGTCAGCCCCTCAGCCCCGTATCCCGGCTCATAGCAATGATGTTGCGAGGCTTTGTCGTGTCGCCTGACCCAGTTGTTTTTACAGTTTGGTGCCATGACTGGGATCTTGTAAGGTACATGCTTTTCGGTGCAGTACGATGGTGAGATCCTATCACCATGTCTGAACCACATTATACAGAGAGCTGATTCGAGAGATTTGCGAATGTCCTCTCCTCAGCAAAACTTGTCTTCAGCAGCCAGCCCAGTAGTGAAAGCCAGGTGTCGACAGCAAACACTACAGAGGGAGGGTTGTGCACCGCACCTAATCCCTTGCAAACAAGGAACAAATCCGGCAAACAGTGGATGGCATGAAGGAGATTTGGTACTACCCAAGAGACTGGCGCGACGACCTGCAGGAGAAGAATTGCGCCAAGAAGGTGCCACAAGGTGGACCGCCGGCGGAGAAAGATCACTCATCCATTATGACTCGCAGTTGAAATCCCATGTGCAGGACCTGGGGCAGCATGACAGGAAGGTACAGAGAACCCCCAGGCGAAGCTTGATGCGGTGCAAGTAGATCTGCCAGTTGCGCCAGTGGTACAACAGCAGCAGCGATCGACGTTACCTCCCCGCAGGAGGCGACAAAGTAACCCTTGCTGGGAAAAAAGAAAGGTTCGGATCTTTGTGAAGGCGATGAGATGAGGGGTTCGGGAAAGGAGAAGCCCTCCCACATAGCAAGAAGAAGGAGGAGGACAACTTGAGGTTCCTCTCACACCAGGCTGGTGTTGGAGGAGATGAAGTGGACTCTACCGTTGGGAGAAAGTGCAAGGGGTAATGGGGGTGGCAGCTGAAAAGGTGTTATTCTGGGGACCAGTCTGCGATTTCCTTGCGGGTCGACGAAAAGGTCTTCCTCTTTGTTGGGTGGACAAATTGAACACCAATGCCTACTACTTGACCTTAGAGACTGCCAAAAAGCTACTCCTAGAGGTCCTGGAGTTACAACAGCCGGAAATTGCAAAGCGATTGCCGAAACAGGATGCGATGGTATGGATGGCGTAAGGCAGCAGCAGAGGGAGACGGGACTACTCCCTGACCAGGACGACCAGTGAGCAGAGCTTTGGAAAAAAATGGCATGACTGATGACTGACTGGGAATTAAATTAATC
>JAGTTF010001789.1:0-11967 GCA_019095985.1 Streblospio benedicti | reverse complement strand
CGCCAAATTCCCCAACTTTGAATAAAATTCGCCACACTTTTTTATGAGGCTGACTTTTTGAAATTTAAAGAAAGAAATCAATCATCGGGATATTACTAGATTGATGTGTATTCCAAAAAGTATGAAATTGGGCAATTTAAAAAAGAGAATGCTCTCACAATGAAAATTTTTAACATGTTTCTTTCCAAAAGTTTATATAGATGGTAAAAAGAAAGGTTAAAATTGGCAATGGCTTTTGCGTAATTTAGTTAAGAAGTGTTCCAAGGCTTAGTGGTGTGTACTTTTCTGTCTTTCATTGCTTGTCTGTGTTGGCTGGCCGCTGAGCGAGTTGGATCTGGCTAGCGGTGTTACCAAAAATAGTACTAATTATTCTTAGATTACGGGTTCCTGCTGCTTTTGTCGCTGCTAGTGATACTAGCTTTTGGTTTTGTACTCATCTATTACATCTTCAATGTTTAGTTTTCTGGTAACCCAGCGGGCACATCGACGTTGTTTCAACATTGAACCCAACGTTGATTCACGTTGGTTTTGCAAACATGATCCAGAGTCATATAGTGTCCCTGAATTCAGGTTGACGTCAGGTTGATCCAGGTTGAAATTGTGTTGGATCCAGGTTGAAAATAGGTTGGATTTGCATTGTGACTAGGTTGGATTCAGATTGAGATTGTGTTGGATCCAGGTTGAAATTATGCTGGAATCATATCTTAATGAGGTTAAAAGACACACAAATTAATAGATTTTACTTTTTTTTCACCTGCAATATTACTATTACAATTACAATAAACCAGTATACATGTACATAGACGCAATAACCATATCATCAATTAAATATTACAATAAACTAGTATACTTCTCTTGAAGCAGTAACCAAACTCATCAGTTAAATGCAACATCAATTAAATGAAAAAAAAAACAATCTTTAAAAAATTCCTAGCAATATCCATATCTAGTGATGAAAAGATTATCGCTGATAATCGATGAATTGTCGTTCACAGTGATGCGATCCGATAATCGATTCCAATTAACCAGAATCGATTTATCGCTAGACATCGTATTTTTCAATAAATTGGAGCTTTACTTGCACCAATAACCTGAATGACGCGGGGAAGAAGTATCATCTTTCATCTTTTACTAGTCCGCATTTCGAAGGCTCGACCACGTTACGCAATAAGAGTCAGTCACTAGTCAGTCACTAGTCTACAATATTGATCCCCACTATAGCATACAGCAGCAATATTAAACAAAGCCCGGCAGCAGATATAAGCCGGCTATTTTTAGACTAGCAGCAATGTATATTGATCGGCTTGCATGCATATTTACATTGACAGGGGGTGAAAATGAAGGTATAACACATATCAATTTATTAGCCACATAAGTGTTTAGATTATTATTTATAATTTTTATTATACTTTTATAGATTAAAAAGACAAGAAAAATAATTTATTTCAAATTAGAAAAATAATGCATCCAAATCATGTGTATATAGCATTGATATAATAAACTGTACTAGCTATTTGATTAATTATTGCCAATGACACTATCCTGGCACCAGATTTATTTTGCTACCTTTTGGTGAATCATTTTCAATAATTTTCAAAATGTAGGAATTGATCATACATGTATACATGTCTAATATGCCTTTAATAGCAGTGTGTGATGTGTGATGATGTATTTAATTTAATTGCATCATAATATTAGATTAAAGAATTCTATGAATAAAATTGTTTTTCTCTTATATTTCAAAATAAATGGTAAATTGTAGCACATAGGCGCTTTTGCAAAATTATCGATAAATAAGCAAAGCAATGCCCCCTCGCCTCTAATCAGGGCCCACATCTGTGAGACCAGGGCCCACTTTTTCCAGAGCTGTGGGCCCTGGGCCCAGTTTTCAAAATTCCTGGAGTGAACACTGCTGGTATAAAAATTATCAAAAAATACTCTAGCAAATGTGTGATATAATTCTTTACATAGCACCATAACAAAATTCAATGCTAATCCTTTTTCAACTCTCTGCACTTCTTTTCCTGTATACACACTGAACAGTTACAGGTATCCTGTGCGGGAACAGCAAAGCAACCAAAGCTTTATCCCCCATTTTACTGGCTTCATGGGTAGGTATTGTTTGAAACCTAATCTACCTTTATAAGGGACCATACTTTCGTCAATTGAAAAAACTCCTTCAGGTGTGTAATTGTTCTTGAAGTTTTTGTTCACTAAGTCTAGAAATGGACGCAACTTTCTCAATTTATCGTTAGGATCTGCGGAGTGTGAAAGATGCATGTACCTCCATGATTGCTCAAATCTATTTCTTGACATGATCTCCCCGAAACGAGTAACCAACCAACCGGTGGTCTTCCAATAATCTTCCCTACAATGAAGACAATAAGTAATGCTGTTATAAATCACGTTTCAATATTTAGATTGAAAAAATTTTAACTGATAATTTATATTAAATTAGCGTCAAAGTGAAATTATTAAAAATATATTATAACATAATTTATTTTATGCCAAATTATAAATTTTTGCAGTACAGTTTACATGTAACATAGGTCAATCTATGAAAAATCCATGCAACAGAACAGAACTTCTTGATGCAGGAAGTAAAGGAAAAATAGTGCATGAAAGAGATCGCATTTTCCGTTGTTGGAAGGAGCGAGGGAAACAAATGAAATAGAATCTCAGTCACAAAGTCACATTGCCCTAAGGAAGGGAAAAAACAGTAAATCATCAAGCATACTTTTTAGCACAATTTCAAACTAATTCCAAGCTTTGAAGCTTCGTTGAAAGAGCTGAAGTTTACAATCATACAAATGGATCTGAATACTTTGTTTTGCACTTAAAATATATTTCAAATGATAGATTTGATAAATAAGGACATATACATTGTTATAGTCTCAAAATCATTAGAGATAATGCTCAGCCCAAATAATACTTGTTCTGTAAAGCCCAATATCAATGAACAATGCCTTTTCCATTACAAATGTTAGAAAAATAATATTTATATTCTTCACATTTAATATTCATCGCACCTTTAAAATTACCATGCCCTCTTGCTAACTAAAACACAATGTCAAGTAATGTTGCATAATCGAATGATTTTCGCCAGATGTACCGTGCATTTCCAACGGGAGACGTCACAATTAACATAGAGATAGTCGAATTCTTACGTGCATCGTCCAAGTTACGTCCGACGAAAATCATTAGGTGGTCATTTGTTGCGTTCACTTGTTTTGATGAGTTACACCGGCTTGTTATTGCGTGGTATTTAAATTGCTCTAAATACTTTAATATGCTACAACCTACAATACTATATTGCTTCGACACAAGCATATTTGTTTGGCCACTGAGCATAACCTTTAAGTCTACTATTTTTCAATATGTGCTTGGTTTGTCATGTTCTAACATGATATATTTCATTGTTTTTTTCTTTATTCTTACAATGTCACACTCTGCAAACATGAAACCGGATGTCGGATGTCCCCACCCCAACCTAAGCACCTCAGCACAGCCATACCATATGATAGGATGTGATGGTAATACTGATTATTGACACATAAATGTTTAGTTTTTACATTCAATGGTCTAAAACAGTCAGAACTTAAGTTCCAGGAATATGTCATTGCCTTTTTTGTCAATTGAAATATTATTTAACCATAAGGTTTCTGATTTGAGGTGACACCAGGTCTTGAGGGGGACAGATGTGGTATTGTGGTAGTTGCATCATCCATTTGTTTGCATTATGGAAAGACCTTGCCTAACTACTAGGAATTCAGATCATTCGCCGTTTGGTAGAGGAGATGTACTATGTATTTTTGTATTTTTTTTAAATAGATGTTTTATTCTTTGTAGGAATTAAAATGTTCTATCTTTAAATGGTCTTAAACCATTCCGCAATACTAATTCATTTATTTCTTATCTGTCAAATCATCAAAATCACAACAGCCGACTGTGGCTAAGATATGAAAAGCAATATAAAGGTGTTGCACCTCATCAAAAAGCACAAATCTGTCCACATGGTTTAATACATTCTATATTAAACGGCAATTAAAAGCCAAGGTCCTGTAAGGTCGACTGTACACAAGAACTGATTGTTTTTCCAAACAACTGCTTTATGTTTGTCAAGTCAACAAAATCACAACTGCCAACCTGTGACTATTAATATTTATCAAACATATGAAGCATGTACCACGCTATCTTAAAACAAAGCTGTTCACACGGTTAGTGCAGTCGAAAAGATTGGCCAAGTACTGGACATCTCAACAGGCCCATTGTAAAACAGTGACCACTTTGTAGTACATGTCGAAGCAGCCCTGGGTCAAGCCCCTCTATTTAAGTCTAGGCAGCTTTTTCACCCCTTGGCATGGCAATGCTGTTTCGTCATCCCCCGCATTAAGCTTCGTGCTTATAAGAGTTTGGCCAAGAATGATAGAATTCATTCCATATCCGTACTGCATAATTGTCGGGTTGTTCTTGGCTCCATGCACAAGAGTGCGTTGCTGGCAGAAGACATTTTCAACGATGTCTGAATTTAACCGTCCTGGTGTCACCGAGCCTCCAGTTTTTTTTAAATGCGCCATAGAGAGGGTTGAAAACCCTCTAAGTGTGCACGAAATGTCCTCACGGCACTGAGATGAGAGCACACTCTTTGTCCAGTCTGCACCATTTTTCTTTGCAGATGCCTCCCAACCTTCAAAGAAAGCCAACGCTGCCTTTATTTCTGTGAAACGCTTATCACTTTCTGTTGTTATAGGTACTAGGCTTCCTGGCCCACAAAAGATAGCAATTAATGCAGACGTATGTGTCAACAACTCAATCACGCCATCCAAGTCTTCGCCATTACCTTGTTCTTGTTCGGTATGCTCTTTGTAACGCTTAAAAAGCCTAAGCATTTCCATGTTCAAGCAATCTTCAGCAAGTACGTTCCTCATCTTCTCCCTTTGATTCGGGTAGATGTGTGCTTGTGTAAGCTTTCGGTGGATCGTGAAGCTGTGGTTTGTGGTTTCCCAGTGGTATGCCAGCTTCCACAGCTTCCACTCCACAAACTTGCCATTGACAAGGACCGACGTTTGTGGTACTTTTCAGTCCCACTCTTCAAAATATTGTTCCTGATCTTCTTAAATCCATGCTATATGTTAAAATACATAAATAGTAATATAATATATAATAATAATAATACATAAACAGTACAACCTTACTTATTCATCTCATAAGCATGAACATGCATTTGTGTTATCCAGGTTCTCAATCGATACTACGAACATTAGACCACGAATGGGAAGGGTCATCCATTGCTAAAATTTATTATATATATAATTAAAATTTACTTATGTATGTGCACTGCATAAATACATGAACTAATTTTGATATGAATCCTCTAATATTACTGCTGTTATCTTTATATTTTCAGACAATATTTCTCTGCCTATTATTTATCGGAAAATGAAGATAAAAATGAATACTGTGAAAATTCTCTTCCTAATCTTATCAAATAATCATTTTTTTTTTTTTTTTGCTGTAAAAAAGTTAAATTTATGAAAGTTCATTTTCAATTATGACAAACCATATACAATCTCTACTTATATGGCATATCAACAGACTTACAGAATCGCTATACGACTTAAAAGCCATGACAGCCTCTCCACTTCGTTTGAAAAACCTGAAATGATGAGGCTTGCTGTGACCTTTCATTTCAATAATTTTATCATCCATCCAGGCTGATACATCAAAAAATCATTATCAGTGTACTCCTATGATCTTATCGCCTTTCACACAACACTCAAACCCATCCATTAGTTTATCTAATGTCTCGGCATTGTGATTCCTCAACCACACTGAAAATCTGAAAGAAATCTTTGAATAAGGAAAACATTTACCAAATATTCTCCCACTTTTGTTGGAATTTATGAATGTTTTTTATGGGCTTCCAGCCGGTTGTTTATTGTGGTATGTAAATTGCTAAATACTCTGTGTAGATGCGAGGAACTTTCAGAATGCACAAAACACATTATCATGTAATCGATGGATTATTGATTATGCACGCTTTGGTCCGCCACATGGCGCGAAAACTATCCGTTTTCATGCTACTGATTGGGGCAGATAAGAGCAAACAAGAGCAGATGGAAAGCAGACAAATGTTTTGGCGTACAGTTAGCATACATTTAAAGTATAAAAGCTGCATGGAAAAAATCTGATCTGCCTACAACAAATTATGGAACTAATGAAATGCTTCTGAGATTACAGGTGGCATATGGCGAGGGGTATATAAACGCACCTGTAGTTCCATTCTCTTGTCAGTCTGCCGGTATCCATCGAAGAGGCACCATCAATGCAAGTGGTCAAATGAGAATAAAACAAGAAAAAAATTGAACAACAAGACTGAATCGTCAATGCCATTTTTATAACAGAAGACTGAAACTTCCCAATGCATTTTTATGACATGACTATAGGCCTTTGCAACAATGTACACCTACTGGGCGGTTTAGAAAAGTTTTGAGCCTTTTCAGGATGAATGAAACATAGGTATCATACATTTTAATTTGTGTGTTTGCTGAGCAACACTCTGTCAAGTTTAATGCGGTTAAATCCAAGTACATGTGCTTTAAAACAAAAGTTACAGAACAATGCATGTTCCTAATTTAATCACATCACAACTTTTTTAACCCACCCAGCAAAGGCCTATGGTCAAATGCATTGACAGCGTTCAGTTAGTGTTGATGTTCAATGTCTAGTTCGAAAATACACATTTAATCAGATAATTCTCATTTATTCATATTTTTATAACATCAATATCAATGTTATTACATTAGAATAACGTGAGAAACAATTCATACAGCAGGTGCATGCCATATACTCAGTCTAAAAATGTCACTATAAAATATATAGCAGGCATAGTTAAAATACCTGTCTCCCAAATTTTATTAATATTTCTCACTTTTTTGTTGTTTTTCTTTTTTTGCTGTAGAAAATGACATTTATATGCTCGGCGCTTAAATATGTCTGCCATATACCCATCTCTAACATAAATGTCAGCCCCAGCAGGTGCTTTTTGTCGGTTGAACATCCGCCCGAAAGCCAGCTGAGCGCCTGCTTTTATCCGTTTGATCCGGTTTTCAACTTTTCTGTCTGCTGTTTGTCTGCATTTGAATAATTTTTTACACGCATCGATGAGTGCAAAAATCAAATTATTTGAGCAGATGAAAAGCATACAGCTCCAAATGCCTGGAATTCTCCTAGAACATGTAAGCATCCATTATGCTTTCTAATGTGACACGGCCTTAATATACCTTACAATAAACCATGCCAGATATATGGTGAATGGGCATGAATACATAAACTGTCAATGTTGGCCAATACTTATCATCATTTTTGTTTCGAACATTTTAGTGGAGATTTTTCCCAAGCCCCCAACTTCATAGCAGTTTTTGTGATATGAAAACATGCCTTGCATGCTGTATTCATGTTCACTTGTGTCAATGTGATGAATGTAAACAATACATACCAGATTAAATTTTGAGATACAAAAACAGGGTATTGATATTATTTCAAAATTATTTGCATTTTGCTTCACTTACGAAATCGCCATTTTATACCAATTTTCAAGTAACAAATACCAAATATTCAATTTAATACATTATGAATTAATAAAAAATAATCAGAAAATTGTAAAATTGACATATCATCATTTGAAAAATCTGTCAACATCTTCATGGGTATGACTTCACCATCAAAAGAGAGATGTACTTCATTGAACACATCCATCTCCACCAGATATGCCTTGAATCCTAGTATGAATCTTGCATAAATGTATACAATTCTATTGAAATTTAAACTAATTTTCTTTTAACAGCAGCAGTTTTCTCATTTTTTCTGTGTTACAAAAATGCTGTCTGAATGGTGTCAAATAGATTACAAGGCCATGGTAACTTGATTCTCGAGGATGACGAGCGCCGATTTTGAAATAACCAATTTTAAATAACAAATACTCATTTTAATTTATATTCGCCGACGATGCAAAAAATCCATGTTTTTATTATATTTCAGATGGCACATATTTGCATCCTGACGCCACGCTACCAAGGATGCCAATGCAAACGAGTTTAAAAGCAAGTGCGCGGGATATTAAGGCTGGCGCACACGGGTGATATGTTTCCTCTTAAAATTAGTAAGTTTTCATTTTTGTATTTTCTGGCAAGCATTAAGTAATAGATGTGATGAAAAACATTACTAATGGCTTACACATTTGTTTAGTTGAGGACGGCGGTACAAATGTAATGTTCAATTGATTTGACAACATAATCATAGTAGAACTGAGACAAAAATGTAGATGGCTGAGCGATAATAAATGCCGATTTTAACACATGAGTGAGTTTCCTTTGTTGTGTGACAGAATTTGAGCTTTCCAGATATTCCTGTGATGTAAATATTTTACATACCCTGATAAGACCCATCATCATACTTTTGACTGGTTGGGGTAAGGCTATTTCAGCCCTTAACCCGGGACTCACACCTATCAGACAAAGGAATTACTTCACTACCTACGAGGGCTAAGGTCCATATACACGTACAGCGTATTCGTTCCAGGTGTCTCTTTTGAGGTATACAGGGTAAAATCAGCTGCACAAGTAGGGGCTAGGGGTTAACCTGATGTATTGATGTACTCTTCATGTAGCACAAATTTTCTTGTGCCCTTTGAGCCAAATGGGCGGTTTCCACCCTAACATGGGTCAGCATGGCAAATGGCCCTGGATTATACAGTGGTCTGATAATGCTGTCCTGAATGGTGTCAAATCAAGGTTACCTAAGATGGGTCAACCAAAAAATGACCATTGGTACAGTGACTACTGAATTTCTTTATTCTATTTTTCTATTTTGAATTTACTTAGTGCTTTTGAACATAAAGGTACTAAAACGTTACTCATCAGAGTCCAAAAACATATCCCTGCCATTATAATCTCACTACTTTGTGAAGGGGAAAGCATTGACTTTCTGATGCTATGACTTAATTTTGTTGTTTGATTTTGATGTTTGATTTAATTTTTTGTCAAATATTACCTGTTGTTATTCTCCCTGCCACCATTGTCCAGCTGCAGGTACAATATGTCAGGTATTGATGAAAGCATGATTAGTGAATGAAGAAGGGCGTGAATGGTGAGGTTGGATGCATGCGAATACTGATTGTAATCAAAAAAGCCCACAGTCATTATCCCATGAACAATGACTCCTAGCACATGGGTCTATAGCTTTCTGAATTTAGCTGTTAAAAAACATTTTGCATCAAAAATAATTGTTAACAAATAGCTGCTAATAACCGCCTTCAGTAATTTGCTTCCTTGTATAACAAAATCCAACAAACCATGTTTTTCTTCCTACATTTGCTGTGCAAATTATTATTTACCACTTGTTTTATTTATTTATATTATCTATTTTAATATTTTATTTATTTATCATATTTACCAGATACCACTCTTGCAGAGATAGAGTACTTCACAATTAACAGTTTTACTCCTCAATACTAGTGGTAATGTGGCTGATATTGACAGACTTTTAACTTTTTCTTCAGTGTTACAGTATACAAACATCTTGCATTAGGATTGGTAATTATTCACTAGGTAAAAGTTCAGTACTGTTGCTTTTGAAATGATTTTTCATTCAAGAATATTCAATATTAGGAAATCATACCTTACATAATCAGGGACATTATTGCGATAACTTACTGTTGATCTCTATAAGATATGCTCGCATCCTGTAAATTTCCGCAGCATACTCTAGACACAAACACGTAGGTTTAGTGGATGAATCTTCTTCTATGGGTTCTGAATGCTGCAACAAGGTATCACGTTATTTTGTGTTTTGACTCTGGTGTACAGATGGATCTTCAATCTACAATGTATCAATTATTACGTAAGCAAAGTTTAAATGAATTTTATTAAAAAAATGGTCCTCAGTTAGTGTACTAGCCGCTACTAGCTGCAAAATATTCTAGTTTTACAGAATAACTTGTACATTTAAAGCATAACATTAAAATGTACAATTTTTTTATTAAAAACAGGAACCGTTTGAATTTCTTACCTATAAGCAAATAGCTTATGCTGTTTTACAAACAATTGTCATTCCCAGTACTTTTAGCATTCCACGGTGAGAGTAATGCCACCAGCAGCTGGCAGCTGATTGTCGTTTGCTTGCATGATGACAGTTGACAAGATTTCTATGAAAAAAGAGATGGCAAGTTTAGGTTAAAAGAGACACACGCCATGGTTACAACATATTTTTAAGTCTTGGATTCAAAGTCTTATTTGTTTCTTTACACGCTGTATATGCTATTTTTTCAGATAGATATATTTTGTAAGCCCTTCAAGTTCATTACATAGTTGATATAGATGTGGTTTCGAATCAGTGGATATAGAGGTGGATTTTCAAATCTCCTTTTAATATATACAAACGCTTTTCCACACACATGCCACTCATGGCTTTTTAACTGTTCAATATTTTCTTGGTTAGCATAGACTTTTCAATAAAATGTAGTAATTGCTGTGCCGCATCTATTGATTATAAACAAATTTAATGATAATTAAGATGAGATGCAATAATAAAATTTTCAATAATTTTAACAAATTTTCGGCATGTTCTGCCTTCATCAAGTTATAAATGAAAAACAATATACAAAACAATGTTCAATAACACAAATTCACCGTAAAAAATAAGTAAAAAATACGTAAAAATACGTAAAAATATGTACGTGAAACGTCAGACGTTTGTGTATACGTTTAACTGCCCATAGTTAACAAGATAGATTATCATTATAATACAATAGTATTATAATTAAAACTCAACAAGATGATAAAATACTGCTACATATCAACCAATAATAAGACAACATGATGAAAATACATTACATATCTGGGGTAACAAAAACAGAATTATAATCTATGGTTTTAAAACCAGATGAAAATTTACTGCAAACACACTTCAATCCTTCACCGATTTGTGTCATTTTGAATGCTGCGATGGGTTTTTTCATCATTGTGCATCATGTGGACCTTAAGTCTATGGTTTTGAGCATTTTGCACAAAGAGAGTTTTCACTTCTGTGCATAGTCATGTGGAACTTGTAGAATCATCAAGCTTTGCCACAACTCTCTAAACTAGTGTTGGGCATTTTGTTTTTCCCAATTTATCATAATGCACATTCATATGCCGTTGCAGTATCCACTCAATCTGAAAGACCTCTTACAAATATCACACTTGGGTTTTTTCTTTAATTTAGGTGCTCCAGCCTGGATGTCTGTATTCAAACCCTTCTCTTTTTTCTTTTTTTTTAAATTATATGTTCATTTATTCATATCACATTTGCAAAAACAATATCACATGTTTCCCAGAAGGGCTTTGCGAAGCAAACAGACAGATACAGACTTCAATATACACGTACTAGTATTCTAGGACAACATTGCATCAAAATAGCCATCAATAAAAAAACAATTATTGATACAATGTGAAAGTGTTTACTTAGAATTAATGAATGATAGTGTGCTTCACCGTCACATGTTGCACTAAATATTTCTTTTTGCATTATTGTATTATATTTAATATATATCTGACAATGTCATATGTGCGGGCCGAAGGTTGTTGAGCATCACAAATTACCTTCGTCCCTATAAATCATTTATTGAACAATAATCAATGTTTATACAGCTTACGAGTCTAGCTCCCATTGTCCGTCTTTATACTTCGGCGTTCGAAATCTTTTCTCTTCATCTGTTGTTATCGCTTCTCACTTCTCCGCATAGTGCCTTGCTTTCTTCAACTCATGAAAAAAATATACGTATCTACACAAGGTGGGAGTAATTTATATATTATTTACTATTAAATGCAGCTTCAACATCCAATGTTAGTAATGGATTTGTTTTTGAACAAAATTATTTTTCTGGAAATTAAATATATGACAAGTAAATATTTTCTATTGAATTATTGT
>JAGTTF010001787.1:16126-28177 GCA_019095985.1 Streblospio benedicti | reverse complement strand
TTCAGAACTTTCCTCAAGCAGAAGTAACTAGCAGTAACCATATGTAATGGAGGTGAGGTAAGTGATGCAAATCACACTGATAACCACGAGAATGGCTCAGCGAAGATTTCGACCGAAGCAGGCAACAGAGGAAAGCACCAGCTCGTCTTGACCTATAAGTGGCTGGGGCATGGGGAAGAACAGTAAGTGCACTTATTGTCATATTAACACTAAGATAAGACGTAGTGTAGCCTTAACTAAAGAACTGAAATTAAAAACAAAAGAAAGCGATCTTTACTAGCTAGTTAGAAAAAATAAGTAGTGAGTTTCTGTTATTATGGTAATTAGAAACATGAATGCGCTCTCAGCTCGGTGATGTCTGGGCACCACCTATTCAAAATTTAATTGACTCAAGTGCTCAACACCCCTTCAGAAAAAGTAATAAGAAAAAGGAATTGGGCAGGTTGTCCGGGATCATCTAGAGGGGAGAGCTGCTGTGTGGGCGTTTTTTTAGTGAAAGAGAAACCTGCAGTGAATGCACACTTAACAACTACATGGGTTTTCAAGCATGAAAATTAATCTGACTCTTAGATGTAGGCATAATCAGGGCAAGCCACCATAGATCAGTACGACCCCATTTTCTAAGGTTAAAAACCGGCCTATTTTCTTTTCTAGAGATAAAACATGGCAGAGAAGCCTGACTCAAGATCATCAGATAGCGGTGTCTTAGGATTATGAAATCTGCAGCCCCGATACCGTTGGAGGGGTTACAGGAAGGACGCAAGGCTGATGAGTGAGCTAGAAAATAGTTAGTTCCTTGTCAGAGGGCCGCACAATAGAATGGCCATCAAAGAAACAACAATCCATGGCTATGGCTGGTTGGGAAAGCAGAAACAAGCTTATTGTTCAACTAAGTGCTGTCTGATTGTGTCAAATTTTCAGTGAAATCTGACCAACAAAAATCTATTGAGAAATATATAAAATTTATCCAAACACAAACGGGATGCTGGTAATTTAACACAAATACATACCAAACAAATATTTAGACAAATAGCCTATGAAGCTAAGCAAGCCGAAAGAATACATGAGAATTTCATCATTGAAGTAAGTGCCATCTGCCATCTAATATTAGAAAAGTTAGATTATTGCCAACATTCGAAAAATGGCTGGTGCTTATTTTGGGTTTATAGCCTTCGAGGGCGTGCAGGCGATCTTTTGGGTGAAGCGTACGAGTTTGTACGCGCGTTGGCTGAATCTAGGGGGCAGACAGATAAGTTATGTTGATTTACATTTGAATATTTGATTTAGCAATTTAAGAGCGTTTTCGGTTATTCCCTCGAGCATGCTCGAGTACTCTGTTGTCAAATCGAACGTGCAGAGGATTTACTCGAGCAAAGGGCCGTGTGCAAAATGTTCTGCTCTCAGCACTCGGCAAATTTGTAGGAATATCGACATTAGTCACGTGATTAATCATGGCTGACCAGATCAGAATGTAAGAAATATTTTGTTTAAATCATCCAATATCTAGCTAAAATGACGTGTTTAAGTAAATATCATATAATGAAAAAATGCAGCTAATTATGAATAATAGCAATACCATCAACAGTTAAGATAGTTTCTTGTAATACATCGTAAACGGGTGTTTAAGCTTAATGTGACAATATTGCACATCCCCTTAAAAAGGCACAATAAACGTGCATCATGTTATCTTTAAAGCTTATACACATATTATTCCATGTATTTGCAGGCAGAATTGTGCTGAATCACTTACAGTTCCCGTTGATTTGGGCAACAATGTGACTGTTCATGTGCCCATTTCCAGGGATGAACTTTTTACTGTGTTATGCAGGTTTGATTAAATTAATAAAATGATATTTCAATTAAATAATGTCAGACAATAATATATTTAAATATCATATAATGAAAAATGCAGCCTATTATGAACTTACAATCCCAGTTAAGATGTTGTTTCATACACAAAGCTTCATGTGCAAAATTGCACATTTAAAAAAGGCACAATAAACGGCATCATGTTATCTTTTTTAAAGCTTATACACATGATTCCATGTATTTGCAGGTTTGAATTTAAGTTCCCAAGTTGATTTGGGCAACAATGTGACTGTTCATGTGCCCATTTCCAGGGATGAACTTTTTACTGTGTTATGCAGGTTTGATTAAATTAACATTTATAAATGATATTTCAAATGCTATTGTCAGCCGTAAACACTCTGTGGAGCATTTGGTGATTAAATCTATTGTGGATATTCTTTTGCTGGATAATGTTGGATTAGGGTTTTTAGATTGCAGTGTATTAATAGACATTAGATTCCTCCAATGTACTATTACTTTCAGAATGAATTACCACAATTTCTGTTTTATCAATGTTGTCTACAAATTCTGGATCTTCATTGCCCCAAAGACAGTTAGCTTGCAGACAAGCTTCTAAGTAATTTCTTTCTTTTTCATCTCTTTTAACTTTTTGCAATCTCGTCCAGAGTAAGGCATGCATTATTATTTCTATCTGCCATACTTTCAACGTGTGATTCACTTTTTGCATTGTTGTTATCCTTAATACTTTCTAGACATTCTGCACCTTTAAGACTTTTACCTGTTCTACTTTCAACACTTTGTTCAATCTCTGTATTTGTAGATCTAGGCCTATTTCCACGTGGAGCAATTTGTTCGATTTCTGAAAATCTCTCAATTTCCCCCATTTCAATACTTGTAACTATGTGTGTACTTAGTACTGCTACTTCATGATCATATGAGTTTTTCTAGATCTAGATCTAGAAGTACATAGAACTTGGACGTTTAATACACACATGAATCCTGAGATAAATATTCTAAAGAGTCTAGAAAAAAGAAAGCATCAGCCAGACAAGAAATATGCAGACTACCTTCTAAAAAATGACAGTTCTATAGTAAAAGTGTCTTCACAAATTGAACTCTGATGAGCATTCAAGGCTAGTTCATGTTGTCGGGGAAGGATTTGCATTTGACCTAACATAAAGAAAGGTCTTGTGTATTATAGCTAAATGAAGTGATTGTGTCAAGTTTTCAGTGAAATCTGAAGACGAAGAGGTCCTAGAGAGGTTAAGTTGAGAACCAGAACACGAGTACCCTCACTGCTGCCAGGTTTGTGGCAAAGGCTTTGTGGCACCAGTGAAATCTGAGGAGGAAGAGGTCCTAGAGAGGTTAAGAACCAGAACCACGGCTCATACTGGCCTGTCATTACATGGCCTGTGGCACATAGGCAATGACCTGAGCACTGGATGGAGATGGGGAGGATATAGCCAAAACCGTCTTGCACCGTGGCATCGCCAGAGCCTGTACTCACGGCAGTTCGAGGGGAGCTGGGGGGGAAATCCTCTCCAACTCCATCAAAAGTAAGTACAATTTATTAACTATGGAATATGACTGCAAACACAACGATGATATTTGAAACTCTTTCCTCCATATCTAATATTTCAGAACACTACATATAAACATTGCTTATTTATTCATTTTCTTTTTTGTAGGCTACCCAAGTCATTAACCACTGTGCGAAAGCGACTACCGTAGTTCCGATAAACGACTAACGTAACTCTTCAACATGGCGCCGAATTCTTGGTTCGATTCAGATAAGAAATTCTGCTATTATGCTTTATATGCGTAGGAATGCCATTATATCAGATGGCACAGGTGAAGATTGTAATGCAGTTATTCTAGAGAACCTGTAATTTACATGGATAACTATTTTAGTTAAGACACATTTTTGTGGAAAGCAACAAGCGAAGTGACTACCGTAATTGACTGTATACGACTAACATAATTCTGGGTAGTGATTATCGTAATGCCACTCTATCTGATCTGGAGTTATCTGTATTGACAATTTTTATGTCTCAAATCCATATTATCATGCAATTAGTACCATGTTTTTAATATTGTGAACTAACACATGTTTACTATATTGGTATTACTGGAATCACCAGAATCCTCATAATAATTGCTTACATTTGAATTTTGTATTGCAGAAGATCTACCAATGGATAATGAAGATGAGATAGATGAGATCCCTCTCAGTGTACGTAATTTATTTTCATTATATCTTTATATTAGTAATAATTTCTGTTATGAATACATGAACTTAATATTTGCAACGAGAGGTGGATGGTGTTGAGAGATGAGAGAAGTGTGTGAGGGGGGAAGAGATTTGTCTGTACCACCCTCATGTAACCAATATTTTAACATTTCAGGAAGACTCGTTACTGGGTAATCTGTCACATTTAAATTTAAATTTGTTACTGTTTGTTACTGTTGCATATACTTGTATACTAATACATGTACGACTTATATTTGCAGCACTATGTACTTTTTGAATTATATTGTAATAAAGGAAAAGATATTCATATGAAAGCAAATCTTATTATTTCCAACACAAATTTGAAATATGGTGCAAAAACTTTGCACCATGAAAATTAGAGTAATAGTACCATGAAAATAAAGAGAAGTTGATATGCTCTTCCCAAATGTGTCTATCTACTGTACGTGCATGGCTGGTCTAGGCGAAGCCTGCAGTCATGAGGGTACTAGTTCTGAGCACGAGTACTTTAGTGGATCTACACAGCTGTGTGTGTTCTTGCTGTCATAAAGAGATTAATGTAAGTGATACATCGCAAGATATGTTACTGAACATTTCGGTTCATGTTTTTTTGCGCATGCGTGGGATTTTGGTGAAGATCATTTTTTCAATGCTCTGAAATGGATCAAAGTATTTGGTGATAAAAAATGTAGTAGCAGTACAAATTACTGATGGTTATCATAGTGAATAGTGTACATTGGGATTTGTGACTATCTTAACGCCGATCATCCTCGGGTTTTTGTGTATATTGTGTTTTTTCACTGGACTTTGCCGCCATTGGAAAAAAGTGCATATTCTATCTCAATTTGGCAGTAAGGGTAACATGAGATGTGCTTTAGCATCACCTTTCTTTAGCATGTAGAATACAACTCTGTGCAAGAAGCCGAACTCAGGCTGGATCATCTGTCACAGACTATAGAGGTAAGAGGATGCCAATGTGTCAGGCCGACTCAATCAGGCACCTTTGTCACATAGTAAATCATTATTTTTCACATTAGGTTTACGAAGAACATTATGCTTAATTACTTTAAAGAACTGTAGGCAAAAACAACATAAGGTATACACAAAGATGCAGAAGATGCAGCTACACCTGAAGTGTTGAATGTTCGTAAAATGAGCCAACTGGAAAATAAAATTACTTATCACTGGTAAGTCAGCAACAAGTGAATATAAATAGTTCTTTAACCACTGGTGATACAAATGGAAAGGTAGATGGAAAATTGCCATACACAATATAACAAAATGGTCACCATGTTTAAATAGTTCAATCTACTTTTATGTTCTACTTCTATCTGGAGCAAAAAAATTTGAACCGTCATACCAAAATTGCCCATGAACAAGAACAAATTCTGAATCAAAGAGGTCCTCAAACCCAATCACAAAAGAAAGAATTGTGTTGGCTCATGTTTTGCGGGGGAATGAGTTTGCAGATGCACACAGATATCAGGCTCCTGGATCTGTGTGGACAATGAGGACAATCTTGGTCAGCCGTGTTTTAAAAGCATGTTTTTCAGAAATAGGTTTCAATTGTTCTATCTTCTATCACATAGTAGACAACACCACTTTGCCAAGAATAATTACAAAATATTAAGTGCAACATTCTTTTATTATAATGATTATTATATGATTATATATTAATGATTATTATAATATGTTTTGTCCACCATGCATTTTGGATTGGTATAAGGTCTTCTAGAGATGAACTTGAAAAAACCAAAACCACTGGTAAGCACCGCCAAGAATGACGTCTATAGGAACTTTATATTTGTGCACTAATCAACCGTGGCTGATTCTATAAGAACGGCATAGTAGGAGATACTGTAGTGTTACAGACTGCCACAATAACGGGAGCCACTAAAAACATTTCGTCAAGATATCTTTGTGTGCACCACACACAGCACCAGTTCTGTGTGTGTCCTGAGCCCTTCAGACTTCTGACTTTTCCCACCAAAAAGGCGAACCCTGAGCTGAGGTAGGTTTGGGAAAGATGTGTGAACCGCCAGTCACCAGTCCACAAGATAGGTTGTACAGCACATAAGGACCCACTCATTACTTAAGATTGTTAATTCTTTCTAGAAACATTTCATATTATAACAAACTCAAAATGTTACAAAAAATCTTTTACCATATGGTTGATCTTCAATTATAAACTTTTGGATCTTACACAAAGAGCTGGCTGAAAATCTCAAATAAAAGTTCTGGACCAGCTCAGATTCCGTGAGGAATTATCTGATCAGCTTAGAGCTGAATTTATTGCCAATAGAGGAATTAGAAAGAAGGCACTGAGAGAACAAAGCTGATTCTTAGGGTAAGTAATTTAAACAGTCACTCAAAAATGGAGAATGCTAACATAGTCTGGGGTGGGATCAATGACTGTGATGTGCAAAAATTAGAAAAGATTCATATCCAAAACCACTAAACCCAATGGAATTCAAATCAAAGCGCTGCTCATTTCGATTGCCTCATAGCTGTGGGAGAAGCCCAGCATCCAGTGAGATGGCCGGATTTTTAGACTATACAGGTAAGTGGATGCCAAATGCGTCGGGTCGACTCAATGATGCACCTTTGTCACATACTAAATCATTATTTTTATAGTGCTGATTCTAGGACGCATATTGAAACCTTATTGGACATATATCTGATAAAAGACTCCAAACATGTACTTGTGTCTGAAGAGAATACTACTCTGCCATCCGGCTGGATCAAGTTCACAGACTATAGAGGTAAGTGGATGCTGCATCTTTCAGGGGGTGTACATATTTAATTAGCACTGCCAGTGTGCACAAAGTCGTGAGTTTCTGTAAATAGCCTCTACTGTATAACACTGTACCTACAAAAATTACTGTAGTGTTTAATCCTAGATTGAGAATAGTATTTTCATATTTCTCTCATGTCAAAATGATTTTATAAAACTTTCATATTGATAAAAATCTTATCCCAGCACAAAATGTCCTTGATTTTGGCAGGTACATTAATTTAATAGTGATAGTCTGCACATGTTACATTATTCCAGGATGTACCAGATCCAGATAGTGAAAGGAACCTCATATCAAAAGAATTTGAAGCACCTAGAAATTTGATATTTATTCAGAACTCAAAACTGGCTGGCATCTTCATCACAGCTGACCAAACTTATATTGAAGTTGACGTTAAGGGTGGTCTCTTACATGGACTGATAGCTTTGATTGCAACATATTATGTTTTTGATCTTGACTACTCTAAATCCCTACAAAATGTGTTTGGTCTTTTCCAAGTATTGGTAATGAAAGAACAATTTAAAACAAAACTAAAAAATGTAGTTTTTTTAAAAGGAAATTAAAGAGGAAATTAAAAAAAACTAGATGTGAGAAATAAGGAAGAGCCATAAGGTATACACTCTAAAAGTTGGCTTTGATATTTGTAGTTGTCCAGCCCTTTGAATATAAAGTGGGACAATATGTATGGTATTACTACCCACCAGCCGCACAGGGAAAACTGTCAAAGGGGTGGATTGGACCTGTCAATATTATTGACAGACCCACGGATGTGAATTATACCATCCTACGCGACCCCTCAGCCAAACCTAAACGAGTCCACGTAGATAGCTTAAAACCATATTGTGGGCCACCACCAGAGAATTGGGGGACCATAAACGGGCGGTGAAGAGATGAGTTAAGTGTATAAAAAGTAAAGCAAAGAGAGATCGCAGAGTGGATCACATTATGTGATGAGGTAAGTGATCCACAGGTGGAAGACGACTCAGCTGAGCAGTTCCGGCGCAGACAGCGGAGGGCGCCGAGTCGACTGGACCTCTAATATAAAGACTCAGAATGGTCGACCCTGGAACAGTGAGTACACCTGAGTATTATATCAATTAGCCGTAGAAAATGTAGAAAATATCTATGTGTAGATCTAACCAAATAATTATATGAGAGAAAGAAAATGTAGTTTGCATGAACTGAGATTAAGTAGTTTTGTAGTGGTGGTGGAAGTCGGGGTGCTGCGTGAAGATATACAATATTTGAGATAAACAATAAACATGTAATTCACCAGTATGACTGGAATCGGGGGGGTTGGAGATTAAAATAGAAGTATTTTAATAACTCCTCAGGATTATTTGCTCATAAAGATGATTAGTAAATAGTTATAGGGTAAATCATTACATCCAGAGGAAATTTTCTTTACAGGGTGGAGAACCAATAATCCAGCCCAAATCAGAAGCTATATTTATTTTTGGTTACAGAATAATTGCACAAGAAATCGTAGACATCTACGGGGTCCTGGGATGGATCCAGGTGTCATCAGTAAGAATTTAACCGAGGCAGCAAAATACAGGGGATAAACCAATATTTTATTTGTAATCATTTGTAGTCTATATGTTAATCTTGTGTGTATTAATAAATTCAATTGTGTCAATATACACTGTGTTAAACGTTTATTTAAGCATGTGTTAGTTCTGTTAAAATTTGATATCCCATACATATTTAACAATCGTCTCTAGCTCAGATGATCATTTTCATGTTCGACAAGAAACCATGTGCCCTCAGAATTAAAGAAGAGATTTTTTAACCATGAACAATTTGTACATTGCTTACTTAAAAGTCATGTCTTCACAAACTTGACAAAGATAAAGGAGATCTGGTAAGAAAGCACAACAAGCACAAGTATCTTTGGTCACTGAAACAACGAAGAAAATGTTGCATCGATGCCACTGGCTCTATTTTGAAACATGTATATGGAACGCATGTGTTTTATTATGCGGGGTAAGTCATTCAGTTCCCTCCAGTATGAGAAACTAAAAACTAAGGGAAAGTATTTTGACACAGAGGTAAGACTTTCTCATTCACCCGGTCTTTGCAATGAGCGATATAGACTTTACCAGATACAGTGAGCCCACTGATAAGCTGTTTCTCTCGTGGAGAACCTGACTCTGACAAAGGGTGACGGCCCTCGTCTATGTTATCTATTATGATTTCTTTAAAATCAATTGTTTGCTGTTCAGAAAATATAATTCAGAAAATTGCAACCACTTTGTTGCTATTGAGATGCCAGGAGCCTATTTTGGATTTATAGCTTTCGAGGGCGTGGTAAGAATTGAAAATAATAATGAGAACACAACAATTTGTTGCCCACCCACAGGAGCCAAAATCCGAAGAGCAGAAATCAACATCATGTTTTCCTAATCTGCCTAGTATATAATAGTAAAGACGCATTATCTCGGCAAACAGTTCAAATTGCGGCTGCCAAGCGCGTTAGATCTAAGAGATTACATCGTAGCACAGGCTTGGTTGAAATGCAGCAAGTACAGTGTTTGTCTTCTCTCTAATGCTTTAATCATAAGCTATCAAAACTAAATTAGGCTTGGTTTGAATTCTAATTCTAAATAAGTTTACAATCTTATTTTTTTTAGAATACCATGCATTGGGAAAGAATGAACTAGATTTTTTACACATTTGTTCCAGTATTTGCTGCCTTGCCACCTAACTATGTAGAAAAGTTAATATTGGAACATGTAAACACAAATGACCTCGTGATTGCGCTGGGAGCAGTGGTAGCAAGAATTCGCCTGGTTCATTAATCTATGATCCCAGACCAGAACACATGAGGAATCATGTTTCCAATCAAAAGCACTTTACAACTGTTTGCATGAATGCATCTCCGCCAGCAATGCCAGTTTTGCAGTTATTTTCTCCAGCAAACATGCATGCATTGTGTCATGACCATGACTACATGGCTGCAACTCCAGAGGACAAGTTTTTGCAGGAAAATTTTGTCAGCAATGTACCACCAGATCAGATTTGTAATGTTGAAGAAATAACCAGAGGTCAGGGAAGTAATGTTAAGTGAAAGAATATAAGATTAACCCACATAACAAAATCAAATGTTCTATTGGTACTAGTATCAATCTGTTTGACAACGTTTCCTCAAATATGGAAAGATTTGGCAGTTCCATTACAGCATAAGAGGAACTGATAAGGATGTAGTATGTCTCAATGATATACACCCAATTACTTGTGCGTTTATGGTTGACAAATTTGTTCATATAACGATTTACCACTCTGTGAATGGCGCATTATAAAGCTGTCCATGTAAAACCTACAAAACCCTTCAATTTCTAGCACACTGATAGTGCTACATTTGCTGCCAAGGTACAAGGTATGACATGCTGTCATGCAAGGTTGATGAGTGAGCTAGAAAATAGTTATGGGGAGACCATTATTTTGGTCCAGTTTCATAAGAATTATTTAAAAGTGTACTTAAATTATATGCAATAACAATTTTTTTCCATCATTTAGAACATATAACCCATATTAGTGTGCAGTATATGAAAATAATTTATGATATTCACAGTGATCATTTTACCTTTCAAAACCCATGAGTCCCTGGGATGCGCTCTAATGAAAAGTGTGAGTCCCACCATGGTTTTTGTGAGTCCCAATGTACGATTCAAGAAGAACAATTTACATACGAAATAACATACGAATTTACATACAAAAATAATACAAATGAACACTTTCAAATACTGCAATTATTATTTATTCATGTATACTGTATCCATGGAATTTTCACTTAAATCAAACACTGGATTTCATAAATAGTTCATAGCTCAATTCACATACTAGATTATGTGGATCAGGCTACAAAATCAATTCACACAAGTGTAAGACAGTAATATAAATTTACAGACGGAAAAAGAACAATGAGACATCACCATGTATTTTTTCATTCTAATGAAGATCGTATTCTTTAAATACAGTCTTGCTATAGTGATGAACTACTAGCAGGAGAGTTCAATCTGGTGTGCGCAATTACATGATTCCCGCATAATAATCCTCCCAGACACAACTTTCATTTCTCAAGGGAGGCTGCATTGTAACTGTTTGCGCTATAATTTTACATCAAAGTGTGGAGAATATACTTGAAACAATAAAAAATAGTGTATAAATATATTTATCACGTGGGCACTGCCAAATTGGCAAAACCACCGTTACGAATAATAAGCGCTCTCATTGATTTATAACATGGCTGAACACGCTGTGTTTTACCTATGCTTGTATCAGCAGTAGACTGTTACACTGCCTGTATCTCGCACTGCTCCGCTGCAACATTTAGCAAGCGTGCGGCGCAGAAAAAGTGGGCCAGTGTAACAGTCTATATCAGCAGCTAATCAGAGGTTGTGGTTGCCAGTTGATGTTCTCAACTGTTGCGTGGTGATGGAATGAATACGCCAATCACGAGGCGCATTTGATATTCACAATGTTTACAATATGGCGATGCCCGTGCTGGGAGGAAAACGCAATAAAATTATTTAAAATAAGATAAGTGCGTCCATGAAACGCACTGTAAACATTTTGATGCGTCCCCTAGAGAAAAATATGGGTCTCAGACGCGAGACACAGGGGTAAAATGATCACGGATATTCATGAATAACATTGTGTTCTTTTTTTCTTCATTACTTTATTAGAGATGATACAGTTGGTCCTGAGGCCAGTTGGCATCTTTGCCGACCAACTAACATGTGAAAGAACCAGGGGTATACACGAGGTTTTTGCCGATGGTGATGCCCCGGGAAGAGAGATTGGAAAGGTCTGGTTTGGCATGATTTACAATTTCCAATTTAAAAAAAATGAATTTCCTCCAAGTAAGCGATGTTTATTTTTCCACATGACACTAAAAAATAAAAAACAAAATTGATTGTGAATATTCAAACTGTAACTTTGAATCATGATTGCTTTTTTTTCCCATTCAGATAATTGACAGATTCTATAAATCTGAATCTGTTAATCAACCTGGCACATTGCCCAGTTGAAAGCTTCCCTGCTAAACCGCAACACAACCTCGATAAAAAAGTAACAAAAACTATCATGCTGATGCAGCATTTTCGACATGGTAGTAGATTGTCATGTAAATTGCAGCAGCTATGAAGGAGTTTTTAATATGAATTTTATAAAATAAAACCCGGGGGGCATTCC
>JAGTTF010001787.1:10000-16026 GCA_019095985.1 Streblospio benedicti | reverse complement strand
ACACTTCATATGAATACTGTGACAAAATTCGTCATACTCGCGTGAGGAGGATCGATCAAACTCGGTAGGAGACTGAACTAGCGATGGTGTTATCCGAAGGGTTAATCGTTTAGACCAGTAACTACGTAGTTAAGGTGTAATTCTAAATTAACTCTTAAAAATTGTGGTACTTCTGGTATGGCAGCCATGTTCAGAATGACGTGATTGGTTGTATATGACCGAGGGACTGGTCAGTGACCCAGTCTTGTGTAATCCAGGAAGAATTTTAATGGGTTTGCACCTGTATAATTAAATTATATAGTTAAAATTAATTGTCCTTGCAAGGGACACCAGGATTACACATGAATTTTCTCATTGGTCAGTTAATTATATACAAGGTGACAATTGGACACTCCTGAGGGAAGCCCTTGGAATGGTCCCTATAAGTACTTGAGCGCCCAGCAACAGGGCACCTTTTTGGATACCCGGATAACTTGACCTAGAAAGTAAGTACCATCTGCGCGTCCCTTTTTGTCATCTGCTTCAGTGAAAGATTGTGGGAATATTTTGTGATTAAAATTTCGTATTGTTTTCACATCAAAATGGAGGTAAACAGCTTCATTGTAATATTTATTCATTATCAGCAACTCAATAACTACTAGTTGATATAAATTATAAACGTTTTGTTCACTTGGAAAACGAGAAATAAGTGTTTAAAATTTGAACTGAATTTATGAAAAGTCCATGCGCTTAAAATTGTTCACCCCAAACACGATTCCGGGCTCTGAGAATTTGTTACTGGTGGTTTCAGATTTACTAATAGGGGAAATTATTTGAGAATATAAGGTTCTTGACACCCATTTTCAATACTATCATGGAAATAAATAATTTGCTTCATATTAAAACTGAATTTACGATATGAAATTGGCAATATTTCTGCTCAGCCCTGGTAGACTTTATTTACAGACATAGTGCCATATTTAGATTCGATCTGTAGTGTTTGAATTAGATTTTGTTTCTAAATAAAAATTCTTTCTATAGTATAATAAATTTTAGTGAGAATACTATTAAAATCCTTTAATTGAGAAATTGAAATGAGAATTTGCTAATCATTGTCAGTTTGAACCATACTTACTTGCCACGTGGAAGCGCGATGGCGAATCTCAAATTAAGGTAAGTGGATGCCAAATGTGTCGGGTCGACTCAATGATGCACCTTTGTCACATACTAAATCATTAGTTTTTTCATCAACACATTATTGTTTCCATAGAGCAATGAAATACATTTCAAACTTAATCTAAACAAAATGAGACACTCTTAACTTGGCCAAAAAGCCGGAAAAGTGTCAGGCCGACTCAATCATGCATCTTTGTCACATAGTAAATCATTATTTTTCATATTAGGTGTACGAAGAACATTATGTGTAATTACTTTAAAGAACTGCAGGGAAAAAAAAAAAAGCATAAGGTATACACTCTAAAAGTTGGCTTTGATATTTTTTTTTCTCCAAAATTAAGCACATTGGATTTTAAAATATACGCTTATGGTAAAAAGACCAAACATGGTATTGTTTGCAGAGTATAAAAGCTGCTAGTATATAGTTGTATTATAGTGTATATATATATAGTTGTATTATAGTGTATATAGTGTATAATAATATTCTGAGATTATGGCGCTTATATCAATGTGATAACTGTCACATTGTGATTGTGATTTTTGCATATTAAAAGGAAAACAGTGAGTACACTTAATGTCATACTAGCACTAGAATAAGATGTAGTGTAGCATTAACTAAAGCTTAATATTATAACAGAAGTAAAAGAAAGATCTTTCGCATGACTAGTTAGCTTAGAAATAAATAAATCTCCATTATCTTAGTACCTAGAATTCATTATGGCGCTCTCAACTTGGTGAGCCTGGACACTTCATACTCAAAAACCGCTGACTCAAATGTTCAAAACACTTTTGTTAAATTACGCTGGACAACCACACCATGTGCTTTCACCTTATATTCTCACACAACTTGCTCATACTAGAAATAAGTGTTTGCATTATGATACAATGCGGCGGCAAAGAGACAAAAAGCATGCTACGATTGTAAGTTCAAGCCCTTTGAATACAAAGTGGGACAATATGTATGGTATTACTACCCACCAGCCGCACAGGAAAAATTGTCAAAGGGGTGGGTTGGACCTGTCAATATTATAGACAGACCCACGGACGTGAATTATACCATTCAGCGTGACCCCTCTGCCAAACCTAAACGAGTCCACGTGGATAGCTTAAAACCATATTGTGGGCCACCACCAGAGAATTGGGGGCCATGATAGACGGCGGTGAAGAGATCAGTTACTGAAGTATAAAAGTAAAGCAAAGAGAGATCGCAGAGTGGATCACATTATGTGATGAGGTAAGTGATCCACAGGTGGAAGACGACTCAGCTGAGCAGTTCCGGCGCAGACAGCGGAGGGCGCCGAGCCGACTGGACCTCTAATATAAAGACTCAGAATGGTCGACCCTGGAACAGTGAGTACACCTGAAACTTCTACGCAGACGAATGAGGAAGGCTTTAGATGTAAAAAATCCACAGAAGAAGTTCTACTCCCTCTTCTGTCGGAACTGGGTAATTTGAAGGAAAAATATTAACATAACTCATTTTATATACACAAACATGATTGCTTGGCAAAAACATTGATACTAAATTGATCTTGTCTTATAGGAATAAGTAGAAAATAATATTTATCTTGTTTTATAGGAATGATATCTGAAGAAATTGACCAGCAAGCAGGTCAACCTTTTGTGAATGCTGATACGAATACAGAGTCAGATGATAACATATTTAAACTCAACTCATACTATCAGTTACAGTAAGTTAGAAACTAAAAAATATTCAAGTGAACAATGACTTCCATAGACTTAAAATTCTTGCAAAATAATTCAGTTTTCTATGATTTAACAATGATAAATAATTCTATTTCAGGGAGCAGGCTGCTTTAAATGAAGAAGAGGACAGCGTTAAAATAGATAGGTATAATTTTTTCTTAATAATTTCAGGTTCATCAATGATAAATATCCATATGCTGTGCTTTAGAAGTAGAATGCCTAGCAAATATATTCATTACATACCAGTATAATATTTATGACAATTGATGAGATATATTTTTTAAATATATCCTGTAAAATATATTGTCAAATTTATACTATTGCTATTAACAGACTTGATGCTTTGTTAAAAGCTTATGAGAAGAAGAAAGTACAGGAAAGACCAGTGAAAGACAGTGATTTATTCCGCACCAGACTTGGCAGGAAAATTGTGGTACTTCTGGTATGGCAGCCATGTTCAGAATGACGTGATTGGTTGTATATGACCACAAGGGACTGGTCAGTGACCCAGTCTTGTGTAATCCAGGAAGAATTTTAATGGGTTTGCACCTGTATAATTAAATTATATAGTTAAATTTAATTGTCCTTGCAAGGGACACCGAGATTACACATGAATTTTCTCATTGGTCAGTTAATTATATACAAGGTGACAATTGGACACTCCTGGGGGAAGCCCTTGGAATGGTCCCTATAAGTACTTGAGCGCCCAGCAACAGGGCATCTTTTTGGATACCCGGATAACTTGACCTAGAAAGTAAGTATCATCTGCGCGTTAAGTCCCTTTTGTCATCTGCTTCAGTGAAAGATTGTGGGAATATTTTGTGATTAAAATTTCGGATTGTTTTCGCGTCAAAATGGAGGTAACAGCTTCATTGTAATATTTATTCATTATCAGCAACTCAAGAACTACTAGTTGATATAAATTATAAACGTTGTGTTCACTTGGAAAACGAGAAATAAGTGTTTAAAATTTGAACTGAATTTATGAAAAGTCCATGCGCTTAAAATTGTTCACCCCAAACACGATTCCGGGCTCTGAGAATTTGTTACTGGTGGTTTCAGATTTACTAATAGGGGAAATTATTTTCGAGAATATAAGGTTCTTGACACCCATTTTCAATACTATCACGGAAATAAATTATTTGCTTCATATTAAAACTGAATTTACGATATGAAATTGGCAATATTTCTGCTCAGCCCTGGTAGACTTTATTTACAGACATAGTGCCATATTTAGATTCGATCTGTAGTGTTTGAATTAGATTTTTTTGTTTCTAAATAAAAATTCTTTTCTATAGTATAATAAATTTTAGTGAGAATACTATTAAAATCCTTTAATTGAGAAATTTAAATGAGAATTTGCTAATCATTGTCAGTTTGAACCATACTTACTTGCCACACGTGGAAGCTTTAAGCGAATCTCAAATTAAGGTAAGTGGATGCCAAATGTGTCGGGTCGACTCAATGATGCACCTTTGTCACATACTAAATCATTAGTTTTTTTTTATCAACACATTATTGTTTCCATAGAGCAATGAAATACATTTCAAACTTAATCTAAACAAAATGAGATAAAATGGCGGCCATTTTTTTTTCAAAATGGCGGACATTGACTAAAAACTCAATTCTAGAATGGTTCTAATCCCTTTAAATGTTATTTTTCAGAATGTTAAAACCCCAAACTCTGATTTTATATAAACTAAAAATGTGCGAATATATTTTTAACTAACTTATCATTTACATTGGCGGCCATTTTGAAAAAAAAATGGCTGTTTTAGGTCTTTTGGAAGTTTTTTTAAAAGGTTTTTTCTCTTAATTGAGGATGAATTTTCTGCATACTTTGTGATTTTTGTGTACTTTAAAAAAGTAAAGAGAATTATTTGAGTATAATAAATAGTTTTTTATATAATTTTTTTTATTTTTTTTATTTATAACATTTAAGGAGTGGCCGTCGAAGCACAACCAGGGCACACTGGTGACGCCACTGCTGTGAAACCCAGCATGGGGTTCAGTGCCAGCTAATATGTTATTCACTACATTTTAGTATCCCAAATGCTATCGAAGCTAGCCCCCACATACAGTACATTTTTAAACATGTAAGTGTAAACTGTATGAATGTGAGATAGCCGCACCTGAATTGACAGGATGTGCCAGCGCGGGAGAGCCGAGCCAAAGGATAACAGGGTTTTTGTTATCTGGAAGGTGTACAGATCGGACGGGATTTAATTGGCACTGGATGAACGATTATCATTGATTTTTCAATTCGGTTGTAATATATCAATGTTGTTTTGATTATCCAAGGTAAAAGGATAAAATTCGGCCTTTGGATATCAATTAGATTTATATTGCGATTTTGCAAAAATATACCATTTGCCTTTATCCAATTGTTTGCAGATATTTTGAAAAACTATGTCCGAATTAAACGTGTTGCTTGTAACGACGACTGACTGAGTAAATGCTGTCTTTGCCAGACAGAAAAAGAAGAAGAGTTAAAATCCCCTCCTACTAGATACGAGGCTAAAGGAGACAGAGATGGGTATGTTATGATTGCAAGAAATGTTCCTTTGTTCAAAGACATTAATAGAATGCCCATTTTACTCGACCTCTAAAAGACTGGACGGATTGGAAACGGAATAGAAGATATCCTTCGAAAAAAATCAAGCAAAATATCACCAGAGTTGCAGACCATTTTAGCAATCAAGCTTAAAGGCAACTAAACAGATGCATCCAAGTGACAACAAGTGATATCTTTAAAAGTGCTTCATGATTCATATGGAATCTATTGTACAGAGGCACAAGCAGACGATCAACATGAACTTAGCTTTGATGATTGGTGTCGCATGCGAAAGCATCAAAGTCCACAGTTCCAGTATTGGTTCATGATTTTAGAAATGGAGCTGGTCATTTTCTCGCTAATACGGTCTTTTAGAGAAGCCAATTTCGATTTGTATTGTCAGGCTTTGCAAGAGTTGTTACCGTATTTTTTTTGCCAATAACAATACCAATTATGCTCGTTGGTTACCTATTCATCTCCGAGATATGTTGCGCTTTAGAAGAAACTCATCCGCAGATAGGAACGGAGTTTTTGAAGGGTAACTTTGTAGTTCATAAATCTTCTCGAGAATTTTCTGCCTTAGCCATAGACCAGGCACATGAACAGGCAA
>JAGTTF010001787.1:0-5000 GCA_019095985.1 Streblospio benedicti | reverse complement strand
TGCTGACCAGACACACCACCTACAACTCGTCAGGTGGCGTGATGTGCCCTCCCCCAACCTGGCGCCTACTTCTTTGTAGTCAAGGAGGGCGGAGTCCCATTAGCGGCGCTCCCCCACTTCGCGGATTGGTTCCTTGCCCTTGCTGCCGTAGCAGAAGGCACAAGGTTCCCTTTCCTGCGGCCGGATGAGGTCTTGTTTGCTGCAGCCGGCGCACCACTGCCCGCAGCCACAGCTGGGGGTGATGTCACGCGACTGTCTGAGTCGGAGGCCATTTCCATACTCTTGATTGAGATGGATGAATGGCACCAGCTGCTTGTGGAAGATCGCGAGCTGAGGGTTCACGAGTCGACTTTGCCGACACCCTGGAGTCCCCATTCCCCCGCTGATGTCATCAGTCCGCCGCTGCATTTGGACAGAGTCTGATGCATTGCCAACAGCCTGGAATAAGCTATAACAGTCGTCCAGTTGTTGCTCCAGTTCAGCTGCCTTGCGGACCACTTGTGGACTGTCAGCTTCACTTGGGCACCCATGCAGGAGTGTCGCGAAGCTGCAGGCTCAGGTTGCGAAGGTTGTCTACTAGCTCGCAAAAAGTTAGGGACTTGTCAGAGATATTATCCGTGTTCTTGGAACCTTGATGGTGCATGCGATCCATGTCAAGAGTGCACTGCGCCGCATAGGCCTTGGCAAGCTGTGCCTCCTGCTTAGCAAGGGCCAGATCTTGCTTGAGTTGGTCGGCCTCCCCTGCGTTCGTGTTGAGTTCGATCCTCAATCACGATGCTCGATCAAGACCGGTCGGGTGCTGCCGCTATCTCATCAGCCGGACTAATTCCTGGGAATCAACGCGATTCACTTCTTTTTGCTCGTGCGAGCTCATCTCCGAGACAAATGCGGTCGGCCTCTTCCTTGTAATTATTGCCCCGCTACGTCTGAGTCGTGAGCTGCTGATCCAGACTGACTCGGTCGCGATTCCCAGCCATCTCCTTCGTTTGCAGCTCCTTCTCTAGAGCGGTGTGCTTGCTGCGAAGGCTAATGAGTTGTTCCTCTGCAAACTGCGCATGGCCAATCCATGTGTCGCGATCGTTGAGCATGTGCCCAGGGATTGACTTCTTCCCACAAATGGTAGTGAAACTTGTGAACATGTGACCAAAAAGAGCAAATTTAATGCAGGAAGGGGAAGAGAAAGTCACAAAAAGTACAAAGGAGCAGAGTGGTGAAATGAAAGATGAACATCTCAGTAAACTCATTCAAAATGTCATCGACAGTATGGAGGAGCGTATATCATCACAGTCCAGTGAATGTTATGAAGAACACAACGAGAAAATGCTTGAGGTTAGTTTCAGTAGTTCAGCAGATGATGTCGTCCTTCGGTCATTCACCGCTTCGCAAGTTCACAACGTCAGCGTACAGTCCGCCGAGTGTGAAGAGGCGATGTAGATTGCTGTCGAATCAGTCCGTTCGCCTGAAAAGAAGACTGCTGAAAGATGTGAAAAAGATGCGATAGATGCCGTCGATGCAATAGTTAATAAACTCATTACAGATGTATCACAAACCAAGCAGACGGACCTCGATGAACTGGCCGCATCAAAGTGCAGTGATAGTGATGTACACCACAATGAACAGAGATCATGGAATTTCTTGTGGAATGTGGTGGGAGGAGAAAGTTTGTGATGGTGGAAAAGAAAGTTTTGATTCAAAAAACAAAAGAAATTTTCAAACTCCCTGCCAGTGCTGAGGTAGTCCTGCAGCAGTTCAATGAAAAGTGGCAGGAGTTCCTCGATATTGATGATGTCGAAGATATTAAGGAAGGTTCATAGATCAATGTGTTAGTGATCACCACATTGGAGCTGGACCTTTCCAGTCAAAATCTGACAAGCACTACTCAAAACGAGATGGACAGCAGGTAATTTGATTCGTTACCTATTTTTTATATGTGTAGCAAAATTTCAAAAGTAATAAACTGGTTATTTCTTAGACTAAAGTAATAGGGTAACACTTACACCAGTTGTATTTTGCATCTATCATTAACCATTTTGTTTATTCCAGTACTGCATCAACATCAGCTGATCAGCATGGTCAAAAAAGGACATCTACCCCGATAGCCACTGTAAGCGACATTCCAGACCCTGCTGCTAGCCTAGTGACTGATAGTCCAAGGTCTAGTAATTGCACAAGGTTAGTAGGAACTTGAAACTCTAATTGTGGAAATCTAATTGTGTGATATTAATGTGTAACAACTTATGATGATGGTTTTCAGAAATTAATGGGGATTACATGTTTAATTTTATATGGGAGATTGTGTTGGATGCATTATATGAACTAATGATTACTTTTGAACTTTGAATTTTAATGATGCTTAGGCCTTTATTTTTTGATGTTATGGTTCACAGACACACAGGATGCTCAACTGTCATCGGAGGAGCAAAAAAAAAAAAAGGAAAAAATAAAACATTTTCAACTTAGAATAATTTAATGATTTGCCTAACTCAACGGCGAGTAATTTGAAATATGTTCGTACTTCTTTAAATATCAACCAAATGGACATATACATGCAATATAATGGATAACAGTTCATTTATTACATACTAGGACACGTTATTGTTATAGTATGATGTTTATCGGAAATGATTCCAATGAGTATTTTAAGTTTTGATTCAACGCTTTTCGCCTTTTTTTCAGCGGCGGAATTAAAAAAATACCATTTTTTCAATTTTATTTTTATTCCAAAATCCTGTTTTTTTGAGCGGCAGGTCTGTAAACCGAAAAATAAAAAAAATAAAGGCCTTAAGTTTTAGTTATCATATTCCAATTATTAGGAGGTACTCTGTTAATGACTTAACTTTATTACTTTTTAGCTCATCTTCTGCGAGACCTTTGGGATTCGATTACAACCTGCCGCCGGAATTTATCCCAAAGGCTGTGCTTACCAAATTACAGAAGAAAGATAAGCTGACGTGTGCTGATGTGCGTCATCTGATCACTGCTGTACATGAGCACATTGACCCGGTTTTTATATACAATGTGTTTTTCATACGTTTGTCATGTTTAGATACTCAGATATGGACATAGAAACTGTTTTAGTCGAATAGCAAAGTTGGTGCAGAATTTGTAGAGTGTACTACTTTTAGTTGTGTCCTACAATGAATATGTAAGAGTACATTCCATGTCTTTTGTGTGGCATGTATTACATTTTTATTTTACTAAGCACTTTTTTACAGTTGTTTGCAGGTTCTTTCAAATTGTTATCAGACCAGCAAGCATTGGCCATTGTAAAAAGAATGAATATTTATTCTTTGTTTTATTATTTTATTATTATTAGATTTATTCCTGATTACTTAAGTCAGCTTTTGCAATTCTTTGTAAATACATGAGTACTAATTTGTAAATGAATATGCTGAAAGAGCATAACCATTTGTTGTGATTTGTTTATTTGGTAATTAATTCATAATGAAGTATTATCATATTACCATGACTGCAAGATGGATCTATTCACTGACTTTAAATAAATTTTCAATATGTGACTTCCATATTATTTTTTTCTAGGATCCACAGAATCCACGAATATACTGAGTACAGCACCATGTCTATCAACCTAGAACAAGAACGCAGGATCAAATTTACTCTGCAGGAGGGTGGCTTTACTCCCGTGGAGTAATTTTACCTCATTGAAGGTTGATTTTACTCTCATGGAGTAATTTTACTATCCTTTAAGAGTAAATTTACCCTGTATTCTTAGTTTTAGGATTACACCACTAGTGGAGTAATTTTACCTCCTAAGGAGTATTTTTACTCCATAGGGTGTATTTTTACTCCATAATATTTTTTGGGGTTGTCAATTTAGACATAGGTGCTTTACTCCCCTAATGGAGTAACTTTTACTCTATAAATTCTAAGAGTGTAGACTATAGAAGTATCATTCATTAAACGCATAATGGATTTTAGGAGAAGAAGGTGGTCAAACCGTCTTGCAGCGTGGCATGGCCAGAGCCTGTACTCGTGGCAGTTCGAGGGGAGCTGGGGGGAAAATTCTCTCTAACTCCATCAAAAGTCAGTACAATTTATTAACTATGGAATATGACTGCTAACACAATGATGATATTTGAAACTCTTTCCTCCATATCTAATATTTCAGAACACTACATATAAACATTGCTTATTTATTTATTTTCTTTTTTGTAGGCTACGCAAGTCATTAACAGCAAGATGTGTGTCCTGATTTGAACAAAAAGGTGTATATGATTGGTTTACTACACCCTGAATATCAAGGGCTCAATATATTGTTCAAAACTTGCTTTTGAGCCCTTGAGACCAGCCCAATTAGGTCAGAAATATGCATAATTCAACAGGTAAACTTAACATTAATATTCAGGCTCTATCGTATCGTGCGTTGTCGCCAGGAATACGTCCTTTATCTTATTCATAAAGGCTGTCTACAGGTACTCTTAATCGCTTTGCGCTCCAATATGGTGTTTGGATTTATTACAGCGTGCAATAAAGGCTAATTGCCACGTGAGGGCCGTGTTATTGTTGCTTTTGCCCATATAAGGAACACGGCAAATGGCGGATTGTTTAAATCGGCCTGGATTCAACTGTCGGATTAATTATAAACCAATTATGAAGCCATGGACAAAAGGAAATTTTCTAAAGCCACATGCATTGTTTGATAATCGCAGTGTTTTGTGCGTCTGTGCTGGTGATTATGAAATTTGACAGCTTACGCTGCTGTACGCACACGACGAACATAATTTGAAGACGTTTTTATAGAGGTTTTCACACAAGTAGGTTGTTTTATATCTATTTTCGAATTATCTGTACCCTTAATGATGACGCACTGCAGTCATATTATTTTACAAGTAAGAGAACTTGTAGAAATTCATTCTTCTAAAGTGTGTCTCAAACCTGTCTTTTTAATCGATGGCGGCAACAGCCACTTGTTTGGATGCTACTCTAGACATATGAATCTACAATCTCATTACATGGAGGTAAAAAAATAAAACCACGAT
>JAGTTF010001782.1:0-11686 GCA_019095985.1 Streblospio benedicti | reverse complement strand
ATAGATAGGTAGAAATAGACACCCGTAAGGTTATTTTTTGTTATTACACACTTCCCTAATTATTCGGCCTTTGTTGACAGGAAACGCAAAAGGTGCTCTTTATAAATGTGTTTACTGGACAAGAGCTAGAAGATAGAATGGTATTCATTGCTATTCAATGTACACCATGTGCTACATTTATCGATTATGAAACCTACCAAAGTGCCATTAGACCTCAATACGGTGAGATAAAGATACTGAAGTGGTTCTTTTAGGGCCACAAACAAGTGCCTCTTTGCTCTGATGATAGGTGGTCCCAAACAGCGACTTATCTAGTTGTCTTTGTTTATGTTCGAGTAACATCATGAGGTACTTAAAAACCATTTTACACAGTAGAAGACAATTCATTAGACCAATATACATCACAATACTTTCAATAAAAGAAGCATAAAGGGCCCTCTAAGGACCACAAACAAGTGGCTCTTTTCTCCAAAAAAAGCCCACTGACGATAGGTGGTTCCAAACAGGGGCTCATCTAATCTCCTTCGTTTCTATTCTTGTAACATCATGAGGTACTTATAATCCATTCTAAACATTAGTAGACGTGTCAATAAACTATTATAAATTACAATATTCCCAAAAAGAGATGGATAAAGGGTCCTCTAAGGATCACAAACAAGTGGCTCTTTGCTCCAAAAAAAGCCCACCCTGATGATAGGTGGTCCCAAACAGCGGCTCATCTATTGGTCTTCCTTTCTATTTTGGTAACATCATGAGGTTATAAACCATTTAAAACCGTAGGAGACATGTCCTTAGGCCAATGTACATTACAAACAGGGGCTCATCTAATTCCTTCGTTTCTATTTTTGTAACATCATGAGGTAACTGCCAATAGACACATTAGAAACATTAGTAGACATGTCAATAAACTCCTATAAAAGCCCACCTGATGATCTGGTCCGAAACAGTGACTTCTAGTTTGTAAGAGATGGATACTTAGTAAACCATTTTAAACAGTAGTAGACATGTCCTTAGACCAATATACATTACAATACGCTCAATAAAAAAAATAAAGGGTCCTCTAAGGACCACATACAAGTGACTCTTTGTCCAAAAAGCCCACTCTGATGATAGGTGGTTCCAAACAGAGGCTCATTTAATCTCCTGGTTTATATTCTTGTAACATTATGAGGTACCTATACTGATTCTAAACATTAATAGCCATGTCAATAGACTGTTATATATTACCATATTGTCAATAAAAGATGGGAAAAGGGTCCTCTAAGGACCACAAACAAGCGGCTCCTTTGCTAAAAAAAAAGCACACCTTGACGATAGGTTGTCCCAAATGGAGACTTATCTATTTGTCTTCGTTTCTGTTCGAGTAACTTCCCTGAGACATGTATAAACCATTTTAAACAGTAGTAAACATGTGCCTAGACCAATATACTTTACAACACTTTCGATAAAAAGAAGCATAAAGGGTCATCTAAGGACGACAAACAAGTGGCTGTTTGCTGAAAAAAGCCCTCTCTGATGATAGGTGTTTCCAAACAGGGCTCATCTAGTTGCCTTCCTTTCTATTTTAGTAACATCATGAGGTACTCATAATCCATTCTAATCATTAGTAGACATGTCAATAAACTATTATATATTACAATATTTATCACTATTTGAGTATTACTACTTGCTTTTGTGCTAAAAATCAGCCAAACCTGGATAGCTTTCACCAATTCCATTGGCTTCATCAGTCCTAATGACTTGCCGCCAAAAGGGTTAATCGTCACGTGATAGTGGTGTGACGTCGTCGGCGGCTGGCAGGATGTTGCTGTAGATTGCCGGCAGTTCCGCGGCCCCCACATTCTTGTTGAGGTCCGGTTTGAGGCGTCTGATATGAATGGCCTCTCTAATCTTCCTCTCGAATGTGCACGGATCACGGTCCAATATCTTGATGTTGTCCATCGTGATGGTGTGGCTTTCTCTGTCCGGTTGGTGGAGGTGCAGAGATACATGTGATGAAGTGCTGCTGGGGCGCCTATGTTGGTCAAACCTCGTTTTTCAATGTCTTTGAAGTCTCTCCCACATAGGTGCTAGTGCATTTCTGGGTCTGGTTCCCCACAGTTGATCTGAAAACCACTCCGCTCTTCTTTCTTGGCCGGGTCTTTAGGAGAACAGAGCAGTTGGCGTATAGTGTTTCTTGGTTTGAAATAAACCTCCTCCGTAGTCCTTCATAATTCTCCGTATTGCCTCGGAAAGATCTTTGATGTATGGAACACACCCACCATGGTTTTTTGGTATCTTCAGTACTCTCGCTCTTCTTATTGGTCTTATCTCTGTGTGGTGGAAGCTCCTCTTTTTAATTGCCCACTCTGGATACCCACACTTTTTTCAGGGCCTCGTTCACATGTTTTTGCTCCTTTTCTTTGTCAGCATCTTCGGTTATCACTGCGCTGGCTCTGTGATGAAGGGTGCGGACCACGCTTAGCTTATGTTCCAAGGGGGGACAATCAAACTGGAGGTATTGGTCAGTGTGAGTAGGCTTTCTATAGATCTTTACTTTAAGACTTCCCGTCTTTCTTCACAGTGGACGTGTCCCAAGAACGCTAACTCCCCATTCTCTTCTCTTCCGTTGTGAACTTGATATCTGGGTCCAAAGAATTCAGGTGGTCAGTGAATTCTTGTGCATGTATTAATCCAACTTTGTATGGGTGTCGTCCACATATCTGTACCACCAGTAGGGAGGATGCGGTGCACAAAAGCAAGTAGTAATACTCAAATAGTGAATTAGATCTTGTGCAGATGAGCATTCAGTATATACTAATATTTATAATAAAGAGATGGATAAAGGGTCATCTAAGAACCACAAACAGTTGATACTTTGCTCAATAAAAGCCCACCCTGATGATAAGTGGTCCCCAACAGCGACTCATCTAATTGTCTTCGTTCTCATCTAGTCATATCAGAGGTATTTATAAACCATTTAACACAGTAGTAGACATATCCTTAGACCAATATACACATAAATACTTTCAATAAAAGAAAGCATAAAGGGTCCTCTAAGGACCACAAACAAGTGGCTCTTTTTTCCCAAAAAAGCCCACACTGATGATAGGTGGTTCCAAACAGCTCATTTAATCTCCGTTTATATTCTAGTAAAATCATGAGGTACACGTAATCCAATCTGAAGATTAGTGACATGTCATAAAATATACATTACACATTCTCAATAAAATTGGATAAAGGGTCCTCTAAGTACCACAAACAAGTGGCTCTTTTCAAAAAAACCCACCCTGATGATAGGTGGTCCCAAACACCGACTCCTCTAGTTTCCTTTGTTTCTGTTCAGAGTAACACTATGAGGTACATATAAACCGTTTTAAACAGTAGTAGACATGTCCTTAGACCAATAAACATTACAATACTTCTAAATTAAAGAAGCATAACGGGGTTCTCTAATGACCACAAAAAGCCCACTACTAAAAAAGCCCATCTGGTGGTGGTTCAACAGGGGCTCATCTAATCTCCTTGGTTTCTATTCTTGTAACATCATGAGGTGCTTATAATCCATTCAAAACAATAATAGACATGTCAATAAACTATTATATATTACAATATTTTCAATAAAAGATGGATAAAGGGTTCTCTAATGACCACAAACAAGTGGCTCTTTGCTCCAAAAAATGCCCACCCTGATGATAGGTGGTCCCAATTATTGAACGTATTGTAAAGTATATTGGTCTAAGGACATGTCTACTACTATTTAATATGGATTATAAGTACCTCATGATGTTATTCGAACAGAAACGAAGACAACTAGATGAGTTGCTGTTTGGGACCACCTATCATCAGGGAGGGCGTTTTTTGGAGCAAAGAGCCACTTGTTTGTGGTCCTTAGAGGACCCTTTATCCATCTTGTATTGTAAATAATGTAATATATAAATGTTTATCGACATGTCTACTAATGTTTAGAATGGATTATAAGTAGCTCATGATGTTACAAGAATGGAAACGAAGGAGAGTAGATAAGCCCCTGTTTGGAACCACCTATCTTCAGAGTGTTTTTTTGCAGAGAACCACATGTTTGTGGTCCTTAAAGGACCCTTTATGCTTCTTTTATTGAAAGTATTGTAATGTATATTGTTCTAATGACACATCTACTACTGTTTAAAATGGTTTATAAGTACCTCATGATTTTACTCGAACAGAAACGAAGACAACGAGATGAGTCGCTGTTTGGGACCACCTGTCATTGGGGTGGGCTTTTTTGGAGCAAAGAGCCACTTGTTTATGGTCCTTAGAGGACCTCCATTCAAAATATTGTAATATATACTACTCAAAGGGAATATTAACTACTCAAAGGGAATTACTTGGTACTCAAAGGGAATACTAACTACTCAAGGGGAATTTGAAGTGGATTGGCATGTTTATAACAAGAAAACCAATTACAAAAAACAGTGAGTATTTCAACAATAAATTTATAACTTTTTATTCATTTCAGTGGCAAAAAAAAAAATGTGTCTATCGAATTTTTGAATTTGTAAGGAATATCTAGTAGCTGTACATATCACAAAAGTGTGTTTTTTTTTTTAAATGTTGGATCTAGATTAGTACCTCAATATCACCATGCAAAAACTCCTTAAATGCCATATAAATGACAAATTTTATAAGATAATCCATTGAATTAATGTTTTTTAGAAACTGGAATACTGATTATCTCTATAATTTGCGTCTTACGCAGTGTTACTTTGATATTAATGTGATTTTTACTGAAATATGCCTTTAGAATTGGCAAATCATGAAAATCACTACTCCAAGGGAATGTCACTTAATACTCAAAGGGATCATAGTCATAATTTAGATCTAGCTGTGTACAAAGAATCTTTATTTTTTTTTTTTTTGGGGAAAGCGGCTAGGTATCCGCATGCCTACACTTCCAGGATGACACAGTACATTAACCCTCAGAAGGCAAATCATATTTTGAAAGCCAACGCATGCAAGTAAATGGGTGCATTGTGGCAATAAATGAATCTTATAATTACATGTTTTATTTTCGAAATACCATGTTAAATTGTAAGCCACTTTTACATAAAAAGATTAAATATTAGTTCAAAATGAAAAATAAAGTAACTGGATCTTAGTTTTCATTTATTTTTATAATAAACTAAATGCAAAATATCCATATAGTGGATTCTGGTCATCTGTAGATTATCTATTATATCCTTTAGTGCTTTACAAATCAAAACAAAGAGATCATATCATAAACTTTATTTTGTTTTTGGATAATAAGTGAGACATGAATGTATGTATATAATATATATAATTATTTGCTATATGATATTATTCAGGTAAAAGCTTCTTGTAAAACTGAGAAGATTCCCTTTGAGTGGTTAGTCCCAATTTTGGTCTCTTTGTGTGATTCCCTTTTGAGTACCTAAAAGTTAGATCTTCTTATTTCTACAATTTTCTGCATTCTCTGGTATAATCACTCGTTATAATGATATTTGCAACATTCTAAGTGAATTGAAGATCTATTAAAACATCTAAGCACTTTCAATTGGTGTCAATTTACTGTATAATGCAATGATAATGGGCTCAAAATGGTTGCTATTTGCAAAGCATTTCTGAACACCTTTTCTAGATCACAAATTACAGCTTTGCATAGTATTGTATTATCTAGATATGTTGTTCTGGTAAAAGTAAACTAATTTAGTTGCTTTGATAGGCTATTTCAACTTACCTTTTTCCCTTTGCGCAAACTTTGCAAAAACTGGTCATTGGTCTACCTTGTATAATATTTTGTGATCTAGTTTCTGCCATTTCCATTCCCCCACTTGTTTAGTACTTAAGTTTATTCCCTTTGTAAATATTGTAATATATTCCCTTTTTAGAATGGATAGTAATTGGTTGACTTAGATGAGCCCCTGTTTGGAACCACCTATCATCAGAGTGGGCTTTTTTTAGCAAAGGGCCACTTTGGTTGTGGTCCTTAAAGGACCCTTTATGCTTCTTTTTTATTGAAAGTATTGCAACGTATATTGGTCTAAGAACATGTCTACTATTGTTTAAAATGGTGTATAAGTACATCATGATGTTCATTTCTGAAAATATAATTTTTCGTGGCGAAATCTGGCATATTATGTTTCTAGGTCTCATTGTATAGGTTTTTACATAAGAAAAAAGATTAGCCGGGGTAACCCTCGGTAGAAGTGTCCGAAAGAGGTCAAAATCGACATTTTTCAAAATGGCCGCCATTTCGATTTCAAAATCATAAAATCAGCCAGTGCTCACTAACTATAGTTGGTAGAACTATCATTTTGGTGTCTAGGATAGGGTTTTTGGGGTCAAGCAATCCATTTTTGATATCAAAATTAATGTGGAATGGATACCTCATTTATTATTCAAAATGGCCGCCATTTCTGATGAAAACCTACATATCTCGGTCAGTTTAGTTCATAGCACTATCATTTTGGTGTCTACAATATGGTTTTGAGGGTTAAGCAATCCATTGATAGCATCAAAACTATTGTAAAATGAATACAACCTAATTAATTACTCCATATAGATACTATTTGGCGGACAAAATAAGGAAACTATAGATGATAGAATGTACAACGTTTTATTTTGGTGTTTAGTGTTAAGGTTTTTAATAATTGAACCTTTGAAACTATTACAAATGCATGTACAAATGTGTAAATCAGTCACAATCACAAAAGAATAAACTAATATTTCAACATAATTGCAAACATTAATTCATCAGCATTAACATTTTTTCATAGACAAAAATGACTAAACCACAAAACCATAAAAAAATGTTATTCAGTCAGTATCACTTTGTTGTTCTACATCTTCTGCATTGCAACAATCATCATTGCATCCACAGATGACCATGCATGGGCGTCCCTGTTTGCGGCAGCGACACTTCTTTGTGCTACATGGCAAGATCGCTTTGCATGAACACTTAACAATGTCCAAGACCTGAGGTGGCGCATAGGGCTGGGACATCCATGAGATAGTAATATCGTTTCCATTCACAATCCATCCATTGCCATGTGGGGATGGAGCATTCATCTCCCTCATCAATGCCCTCTTCCACACAGCAGTTTGATAATTTGCCCGTTTGATATGAAGAACCACACTATCATGGCATGGTGGTAGCTTCGTCACATCTGTGGTCTGACGGTTCCATTTTGCACAGCGTACTTGATTGGTGTTGGTAAATTGTCCAAAATTGTAAAGCTGGCAAACTGATCTTTCTACTTCTTTCAATGTTTGATTATCTGGCTCAAATCTATCTCCCAACCTCTTCATTGCTGTACAAAATTCCTCGTTCTCCATCAGCTTCCTCGCAGCTTTTTTGCCATGTCCAGCAAACTTACTTGTGGAATCACATCCAGATAATGCATGCATACCTAGTAGCCCATCACAAACACTTTCACCCAATCTGTTAGTGATGCTTAAGACATCAATGTATGCCCAAACTTTGTTCTTTTGTGTTCTAAACAGCAGTGGCAGATAATGCCTAGAAGAGAATGCTGTAGCGAGCACAAGGACATCCGTATCTGGGGATCGAAGCAAGATAGGTGCATGACTCTCTAGACTTGCATGCTTTGCATGGAGAAGAAGCCTTGTATCCGCCTCTTCATGGTCACAAGTAAGGTCAGGTTCATCAGCTACTACAAGATCACCTGTGTTGCCTTTGGTAATGGTCTTGCACAGTTTCCCATAAGTGATGTAGACCTTCCTGTTTTCCAGCAAAGACACAAAGTGACCATCTGCATCCTCAGTCCAGGCTTTAAGGAAGAAAGAGAGAAGTTCTTCCTTGTAAGAACCACAGCGTAATGCTCTCTTGTATTGACTTGGAACTGATTGCTTCCCTGACTTAATGCTGTACTGTAAAACACCCATTACTTCATCTCTTCTTTCATGTTCAGCATGCTTGATTGATATGACAGGATATGTGTCAACAACCCAATGAATGATAGCAGTAGAGCCTGTTCCAAGAAGCATGGACCTGAATACTTGTTGTGCCATGTGGTCATATGTAGCACCTGGTTTCAGGGATTGAATAAGAGCCATGGCATCAATAATATGAGTTGTATTTGGTGGAAGTTGTGCCACTTCTGCGTGGTCTCTCAATATGTGCAGAAGATCAGACTTTATTGCTATCAGCTTTGCCCCATCTGCATCTGCAATTGACCTTGGTACGCTAGTGAGTTCATATGACAGAAGTTCTTCACGACTTACATGCCCTCTCTGTCCACCATCAAACAAATGCGCAAAAATAGATGTTGTTTCTTGCTGTGAATTCTTCTGTGTCACTTTCTTAGACTTTGCTGTAAAAGAAGCAAATGTGAGGAGATTCAGCTTTTTGAGGGGAGCATGAAAATCAACTGTACCATGTGTGTCAAGCCTGTCAGTGGCAAATATATGAACTTCCTGCAATCCTTTCTGCCCAGCCTTGAGTAAATCATCCTCCATTTCGGGTGTAGCATGTTTGCCTGATGCAATGTGTGTTATGATATCTTGATGGAGAAATGGATCAATGAGGTTTGTAACAGTCGTAATTATCTTCTGAATGGTCACCTCATCATTTTCAACTCGAGCTTTAGAACCATCCTTATGCATATCAATTCCAACATTATTCATGCCACTAAGTTCCTTACTGCGGAGGTAAAACTGGGCTTTGTCTGCTGCCGTCCACACCCATTGATTCACGCTTTCATGATGAAGTGTTTTTCCAATTAAACCACCACTTGTCTTGGTATCTCTATTGATGGTTACTTCAATTGTTTGATCATGAGGAATCCTGCTGAATGCATTTCCCTCCTTCCTCTGAACAGAAAAATTACCAGCCATAATTTCTTTGTAGGCGTCAGGATGTGTTTCTGGCAGGCGCTTCATCTGTAGGATATAGACAGGTAGGTACCTACTGTAATTTGTGCGGTCATAGGCTACCATCCATGGCAACATCTCTTGGAGGCATTGTAAATGCATCAGCCAATTACCTATTCTAGATGAACGGATGAAGGAGAGGAGAAGTTGAACCATATCAATGAACTCAGACCAAAATTGAGCATTAGGGCCCTGTGACATACAAAATTGCTCAAATTCTTCCTTCATGGTGGCAAATTCCTCACAAATGGTCAGTTGTTCAACTGACATTGGTGAAAGGTCTTGTCGAAAGACAGAAATACTATGAAATATTTCTTGCAAACCATCCAAATTCTTATCATCTTATCATCTCTCCAAAGCTAAGAAAAGCGTCCCCCATTTTACAACATAGATGTTAAACAATTGCTTCAATGCAAAACCATATTGTAGACACCAAAATGATAGTGCTATGTACTAAAATGACCGAGATATGTATGATTTTGAACTAGAAATGGCGGCCATATTGAATAATTAATGAGGTATCCATTCCACATTAATTTTGATATCAAAAATGGATTGCTTGACCCCAAAAACCCTATCCTAGACACCAAAATGATAGTTCTACCTTCTACAGTTAGTGAGCACTGGCTGATTTTATGATTTTTAGAAATCGAAATGGCGGCCATTTTGAAAAATGTCGATTTTGACCTCTTTCGGACACTTCTACCGAGGGTTACCCCGGCTAATCTTTTTTCTTTTGTAAATACCTATAAAATGAGACCAAGAAACATAATATGCCAGATTTCGCCACGAACTTTTTTTTTAAGCCTCCTATGGAAAATGGATTGTCTGTGGTCCTTAGAGGAACTTTTTATGCTTGTTGTATTGAAAGTAGTGTAATATATATTGGTTTAAGGACATGTCTACTACTGTTTAAAATGGTTTATAAGTACCTCATGATGTCACTCGAACAGAAACGAAGACAACTAGATGAGTCGCAGTTTGGGACCACCTATGAACAGGGTGGACTTTTTTTGTAGTAAAGAGCTACTTGTTTGTGAACTTTAGAGGACCCTTTATCCATCTCTTATGGTAAATATTGTAACATATAATAGTTTATTGACATGTCTACTAATGTTTAGAATGTATTATAATCACCTCATGATGTTAGAAGAATAGGAACGAGGAAGTTTATATGAGCCCTTATTTGTAACCACCTATCATCAGAGTGGCCTTTTTTTTAGCAGAGGGGCACTTGTTTGCGGTCCTTAGAGGACCCTTTATGCCTCTTTTTATTGAAAGTATTAGAATTGACCACGAGATTGGGAAACAATCGCAAAGTGAGCATGCTGACGTCTGATTTACCCGAACAAAGTGAGGGTAAATCAGACGTCAGCATGCTCAATTTTGCGATTGACACGACAATCGAGTGGTCAATCACCATTCTTATCATGACTAAAATCCATTTTCATGATTTTATTTTTAAAATAAATCATAATATAACATTCAACATTCAAGTCAATTTCGTTTGTTTTGAGCACGCTGAGACGTCAATTCCTACAGTTTTGAGCGCTGGAGGCGTTAGTCTAAACTGTTGCACTCCGCACAGCATGAACACGCCTTACTACGTGAGCGGCTGTATTGATATTGTGAGGAGTTTAGACTAACGCCGTGGTTTTTTGGGAGCGTGTTTTCCATCGCAAAATTAAGCACAGAGATTGACCAATCAGCATGGGTTATTGGCGGTGATTTTTGCACGGAATGATAGAATGTGATATATATAATGTCTAAAGACATGTCTACTATCATTTAAAATCGTTCATAAGTACCTCATGATGTTACTCTAACAGAAACGAAGATAACTAGATGAGTCGCTGTTTGGGGACCAGCTATCATCAGGGCAGGCTTTTTTTGGGGGAAAAAGATCCACTTGTTTGTGCTCCTTAGAAGATAACGATAACGATAACGATAACGATGAATTTATTTTCAGATATGTAAAATTTTACAATTTTACAACCATATAAATAAAATTATATATACAGTATATACATAATAGCTAACATTATTCAAAATACACATATTACAGTTAATAATTTTAGGTATTTAAATTATACAGTGTTCTGTTCCACCTGTTTGATTGATTACAATCAATATAAAATACAGAATTAACAATGGTTCTAATTAAAATATTATTACTCTTTTTTGATAAGTTGTCTAAAACCATATATCAACTGTCGCTCGATTTCATTAAAAGATTTGACATTATACTGTGAGATTAAAAGCCTCACTTCATTTCTATCTATATTAAGAAAGTTTTTAAAACTCTATTATATGCACTCTTTTATCTTTCTAAATACCAAAAGAAGTAAAAATTCCTCCATTGACTTATACAGTAAAAACTTGCACAATACGCTTTTTAAATAGTTTACATTTGATTTCATTACTGCTAAATTTGAATCTTTTAATAAGAACATTGCCTCTGCATAAATACTCATTATTTGTCTCTTTATATCACAGTCATCTTTCATTGTATCAGTAAGAAACACACCAAGATATTTTTGCTCATGTACAATCTTAAGTTGTTTACCATCTAAATACATTGCAGGTATGCTCAGATTTTTTAACCATCTTGGTTTAACGCACATTAAAACACTTTTTTTCACATTATATACTAATTCATGTTCACTGGCAAACTTATCACATATAGAGTAATTTCTGCATAGCAGATGAGACGGGGCCAATAACACATCATCCGCATAAAACAGGTGGTTAACTTGACAATCATTTAAAACACACCCATCTCTCAGTCTATTAAGATTTACACTGATCTCATCAG
>JAGTTF010001779.1:0-19994 GCA_019095985.1 Streblospio benedicti | reverse complement strand
TTCGAAGTCTGGCTCTGAGGTGACTGCTCTGAGTGACGTCTCCGTCAGGTGGTGGACGCCACTGAGGCAGACACTTAAATCAGAAGGCTGAGCTGAAGCAGCTCGCAATGATAAGTCCATGAGGCACATGAGTAGGCCACTAGAAGCAGAATGCCATCAACATGACAGCAATGTCTAAGGCAATGGCAACCGTGTCTGGGTCACTCAAGGCCCTCCTGCCCCATGGCACTGGACTCGAGACAACCAAACCAGGACAACTGCACAATCGTAACTGCTCCCGGCACTGAAGTGAACCGCTGACCACCGTGGGGACAACCAGGCAACTACTGACATTGAAGTCCATGTCCTGTCCGTACAGGGAGAATCCTGTGGACATACGGGACAGGCATCAATTGTCGGCAGCTCCTGGCCGGCCAGGTTCACGGAAGACATCAGCTAGCACAGACAGCCGAAAGTTCACACAATGGTCCATTTGCTTCCAGCCTCCTGGCGGGTACCTCCAGCACGTCGGGATGAGCTTGGCGTGCAGAAGGAACTTTGCGAGGGTGGAATCAATGGGATTCTCCTTATGTGAGGGACAAGTCGAGCTGGCAGAGGCCCTTACCCCGACCTGCTTCCAAATCAGCCTCCTGTCTCGATGACCTCCCTTGGGTGGAGGGTGTGATAGGACAACCACGTCACTCACGTCTCTGCCTAGCCAGGACCAAAGACCAGGGCTTAGACGGACTCCTGCTCCCAGGCGGGTACCGGGCCTGGTAAAGGCAGGGTCTGATCTGTAGTGTGCAGAGGGTGCGGGCTGGCGATCCAGTCATTGGCAGGACCATTAGCCCAAGCTTGGAGGGAGGGCATGTGTGTGTGTTTTGTGTGTGGAGCAGGCAAGCTAATCATCCTATGTATTTGTTATAGGATTTTCCGGTTCCTGAGGGTAGGTATAGTTACTCATGCTCAGATTAAGTCTTCCTCAGAAGCAAGCCTGGTCCCACCATGGTAACTGGGGGAGAGTGTGAGCTAACGCTAGTTAGAGGTGTGGGGTGGGACAATTGTAGCATTGTCTCCATCAGCCAGTCAATCCCTAATTGACCCCGCACCATGATGGCCCGTACATCCTACGCTTGCATCTTCCATAGGCACGCCATTTTGACGTACATGTTGTTTATGACGTATTTACCGTCTGCCCGGATGTCCTGATGTGTCCCAGTTGCTAGGTTACAGGACATTTTTTAGTGGTGTCCTGTCTCGTTGGCAAGGTGATGGGACAAAAGTTGACTTTCCCATCACCAAAAAGATGGAATAGCCGTCAGTTTAGCCTGAGAAGTTGTTGCGACAACATCGTAGGAATAACACCCCCTGAATCTCGGCCAGATTCGGGGCCTTTTTCAAACTATACTCACGTATTAATAAGGTTGCAGACCCTCGTGCATATGTGTCTTGGATCTAGTACCCTCTTTGATACATATTCAGCTTGGCGTGTGCCACGGTCTGAAGCCGCCGCACCAGCACCAGTGCGGTCCCCCTGTGTGGGGCCGTCAATCTGGTCTTGGGAGAGGCCCCTGTTACGACTGTAGTGTGGGTCTACTTATCATTGGGACAAACACAACAAGAACCCAGGCGGTGTGAGCGCCTCGACCAGTACCCGTGTGTACAAGTCTAAAAAGCTTACATACATATATATATATATATATAATTATAGATTAAAATGAAAAACTATAATGTCATTGCCCTACAACGTTGTTTCATGCTTGAGCAATCATCAGGGGCTCTGGTCTAACATATACACATTACATTTTTCATACTGTGATACATTTTGTTAGTATATGGGTTCAATACATAAAAAACATAAAAAGCTATTTCACCAATGCCTAAGACAAGGTATCATGAAAGTAGAAGATTTGAATCTGGATGAAGCATGTTCCAGGAGGCCGTTCGTATACAACGAAACACAAATAGGGCACACCCAGTGGGTATCAAAAACGATTTCCTGAGCGAGTTTTGTGTGAGGATGAAGGAAATTGGCTACCCACATAGATACAGACTGAAATAGTGAAAAGTGCGATAAAGGTGTACAATAACAACCAAAAACGATGAAATAGGGGTAAGACCACTATATAGACCAAAGAATTACAAGCTTGATGAACGAAAAGAAGAAAAGGACATTAGCAAAGTTGCATGGTACAAATTAACGATACAAAGTTATGTTCTGCCCCCCCCCCCCTCAACAGTGTGTTCTAACCAAACAACTGAAGAAAGTGGCAGAAAGACAGCAGAAGCAATGGAGGAATGAGTATAAAAGTAGTGGAAAGATCTGGCATGAGCATAAGATCTCTGCTGCCTGGACTGAACAGTGGAAACAAAATTGTAACAGGCAGGACTGTGTTGTACATACTAGTCAAGGCAAAGGGAACTGCAACCAGGAAAATATCGTTTACAAAGGATTATGCATGAGATGTGATAAACATAGTACCAAATCTATGTACATAGGGGGAAAGTAGCAGATCAGCATATGTCAGAGGTCTACAGCACAGGAGAGCAATCAGTGATCTGACAAAAAGCACCAACAGTACGCCTTTGCCCCGACACATGAGTCGACCACCACCCACAACAGAACCCAGAATTCAAGCGATAGAAAGGATCAATAGAAAGACAAATATCAGAAGGAGTAGAAAAGGCAAATATGGAATGTGACATTATGCTTATTTCGAAACTTGACCATTATCAACCTTGTGCTATGCTCACTGCTCGTCAGTTTGAGCACTCTGGCAAGTATGCAAGGGTCTGGCTTAAATATGCTTTGAGAACTTACACTCTTTGTTGCTACCAGTCCCAACCTCATTACTCTGCTCTGCACTGATGAGTCCCAATAGGACGAAACAGTACTGTCTGTAGATATGAGTATATATATATATATATATATAGCATATATATATATATATATATATATATATATATATATATATCACTATATATATATATATATATATATATTATACAGGGGTCTGGATCGAACTTACAGTTATTTTGTTACTTTTAATGCAAGAGGTGTGTATGTTATATACACACCTATTGCATTAAAACTAAGAAAATAACATGATGGTCTTTCTGTATTTTTTATTCACAATTCTTATTAAATGTTCACAAGTGTCCCTTACTAAACTTTCCATATTGATTTTTAAAAGTAACAGTAATTTTTATCAGCAATTTTGAACCCTTTGTTTCTCTGGCTTATGATCACCCCATTACACTAGGCTCTTTTTGCATCTGCAGTGCCAACCACATTAAAGGATCACGGCTTTGTATTGCAAGGAAAAATAGACATGAGCAATGATGCACTTTGTGCATATTTCCACTGTTTCAAGCTTCACAACTATCTTCAGATGCTACATCATACATTCACAGTTTGGAGCAATTCAGTTTCATACAGTACAGGTCCGCTTATCCGACCCCCCTCGGGACCTTGATGAGATGTCCGAATTAGCGGGCGTCCGGATATCGGTGGTGACCCATAACTATTCTGGATTGACCCATGACATGGGCGATATAATTACTCGAACAATGCTATCGAACGCTTTTGGGCATATTTCTGGACTTATAAGTGACAAGTAACCTTACCTTCCGTTCATAATCAATATCCATTATACATTTATCAAGATTATTATAATAATCAACACGCATTGACCTCTAGAAACAATATTTTTTAAGTTTCACCATCGGTTTATTATTTTACAATAGCATAACATAACGACCACGTGCTTCTAAACATGCATTGACCGCGAACTTTTTAGCCATAACGTTCTTAAATTAATTAATATCTTGCTTATTTTTCATCGGATTTTGAAGTTAACTACATGCATTTAACGAGCAAAAGGTCTAGATTACAAATATGATAATTATTTTCCAATCAAAACAATCCATTATCCGGAAAACAATCGGTAACATATCGGCCCAATTCAAACCTATTTCTTGCTAAAGATCTAGATCTGACACAATTTAGTCTTTATCACCCCATAAAGGACCGGTAACGTACGTTAGATTATCAATAGAAACCGGGTGACGAGGCTAACGCTATTTGCTTCACTTGCCTATTCGCGATTTTCCCCCCTATTCGCAATTTTTTCGGTGAAATTATTTTAATACGATGTCTGAGTTCGTAAAAAATGGGACCAAGATTTCATGTCCGAATAAAGCGGATTTACGGATAATCGGGATCCGGATATTCGGACCTATACTGTATATGCTGCAGTAATTAGCCAGTATTTACTAGCATTTGTCAGGCCACTTAGTGTAGCATTGCACACAACATGCAATCTGGTCGATGCACATGAAAGTGCTCAATAATCATGCCAATGTGCAGCAGAAATTGTTTGACCGAAAGCAATTGTTGCAAACAAAATTGGTAGTTCCATCACATCCAAGGAGTAGCAGGGAACGCAACTGCACAGAGCAAAATGCAGCTGCAGCAGAAGATACAGTTGAAAGCCAATACTTCAAAGTTAATTACTTTCTTCCATTTGTGGATCATATTCTTTTCACCTTCAGAAATCGGTTGCATACCTCATACCTGCCAACCTAGAAAAATAACAGCTGAAAATGTGGACCTCTAGTTCAAGAATTCGATTATGATTTACCTGCTCCTACAGAAATTGAACAGGTAATACTGAGATGGCGAGGCAAATGGAACTCTGTGCAGAAACCAGACATATTTCCCTAACATTGCTTCCATGCTGACAATGTTGCTACTCTGCCTGTTGGGTTTGTTCCTGTGTGAGAGATCATTCAGTGCACTTAGGCGTTTGAAGACATGGACAAGGAGTTTCATGGGAGAAAACTGTTTGAATGTATTGGCCCTTTAATTACATGCACAGAAATGCACCATTTGTGAAGAACCCAAAGTTACCTGATGTGCTTAAACATGGGATGGAAGCATGGAACGCAGAATTGGTCATTGGCATTCCAGAAGACAGAATGTGATAAGGTTGATGGTCATGACAATTTGTGTTTGCAATCGCTAGTTATCTCGTCACAATGTAACTTTAGCCAGTGAAATCGTTTGTAAGTTTGATAGGATAGTCGAGAATTCTAATGTCCAATAAGGTTGATTTGAAGTTTCACATTTTGTCACTTGTATTTTATATTATATATACGTAATTTCGAAAGTAAATATTTGTTAAGGCAAGATATTGATGAATATGTTATTATTTCATAATTGTATAAGAATTTTATTATTTGTTTGAAGGTTTTTGTTGTTAGAGATTCACTGAAGTTTGTCATAGAGTGATTATTTAATAAATATTCCAACCGCTTAGTTTAGACTTAATAATATATTAAACAAGAAAATTTTATCTAAGATTTGTTATTCATAATAAAATGTAATGTATTGAAGATATTACAATATAACAAACATTGCAGTCCCTGGTGTTTTGATGCATAGTATAAAAAACAAATTTTCTTCATATATGCAAATTTGTTATTAAAAATCGTTCTTAATTTTAGCCACCAGATTGCCCAGATGTCACAATTTTAATCTAATTTTCAAAATTTTCTGGGGGGAATCCCCAGACCCGCCCTTATTAGCTTCTCTGTGCCTGAGGCACTCTCAAGCTGGCAGTGCCACAGGCACTGTCTTTCACCACAGTTTGCCTCTGTCCCTTTTTCAAGTCCAGCTAATGGGCCCTGACGGAATATTTTGAGTGATTTTTTTTTCTGTTATTACAGATGCAAAAACAGCTAGATTCCCTCCAATGCCATGAGAGGCTGACGCACACATGACTGCTGCAAAGAGGGAGCAGAACCTTTGAAACCCTCAAGTAGCAGAAGCTCAAGTAGCTGTGTGCCAATTACAACAAATTGAACCACCTAGTGAGAAGGACCCCAGACTTGGCCTCCTAATGCACAATGCACATGCAATTGTTAAAAGAGCAGGAAATCTTTTCAAGATTTTAGATGGTTGTGTGTGCCCTTGATGAGGCCAAAGGCCTGACATTGGGAAAACATACAGGACTGATAAGAAGGGCAAAGAATTTATTTAGGCTATATCAGAAACAGCATCCAGCAAGATCAAAGATGATGTTCAAGAAGCAAATCTTTTTAAGTATCACATCAGACGGTTCTACAGACTCTGGAACCATGGAACAAGAAATTGTATACATTAGAACTGTTAAGCAAGGGAACATCAGCACAAATTTTTTTTTTCTCAAGTCCCCAAACAATGCCACTGCTCAAGGAATAACTGACTGCATCTTATCCGGCTTAGCCGAGTATGGGGGTTACAATTGAGAAAAAGATGGTTGCCATGGGCTGTGATGGAGCATCAGTTATGGTTGGCAAACTGGTGGGGGCTAGCAAGCTTCAGGTCATACAACCCTCTCTCATAGTCATACACTGTATGGCTCATCGACTTGAATTAGCATTCAAGGATGCTTTTATAAATGATAGATTGTATAAAGAAGTCAGTGCACTATTCGATAAGTGCTCTAGCCACACATTCTGCGCGCAGTCACTAATCGATGAATTAGGAATAAAAGGGACGCAAAGAGTCCCTGTCCCTCACAACCTTGGAAAAAAAAGGGCAGCATTTCAATGTGCCAGGTTGTGACTGACTGTCCCCCGCCGTCAACCCACCACGCCACCTGCCGGTCGCGCCAATGTTTATTTCAAAAGCAGCCAGCACGGCTTTCAACGCCGTCATGGACATTTTAATCATATTGTATTGAAACAAATATAATTTACAAATCTGTAATGGATTATTGCTCGTTGTTATTTCTAATTTAATATTTATCTTCTTTGGGATTAATTCTATTTTAAATTAAAATCACCTAGGGGTCCCCTTTATAAAACTGGGTTGCTCTGTATCCAGTAATCTTGCTGGCAACTGACCCCCCAATACACCTGCTTCTTCATCCAGCCCTGACCTTGAGAAAAGGCTATTGATAAGAATCCCTTTTACACTTTACGACACTATTACTTTGATGTTTCGAGACTGGAACAGGTTATGGATGGTACGAGTAATTATGGGTGCCTTATGCCATTATTTGATGGCAGTATAAAAAAGACCATTTCTCTTGCCTTTAATGACGCCGAGGAATATGAATGTGCAAGGTTCTTGGCAAGTAGCTAATTTTTTGGCCATAATATTCTAAGCTCTTTCATCGAAATTTCTAACATTGGGTTTATATGTGATTTGCACACATTTTTAGGATGTTTCTAGATGTGCATATACGTAAATTTACAATGACTGTGATATTCTATTGTGCTTTGCAATTTTAGTTAAAATTACACCCTTGCTAGGGTAATTTAGCATAATAAAGTGTGACTTTTACCACCGCCCTCAACAGTGGTGCCGAGGGGCTTCACAGACGAACAGCTGATCGCTATGATCTCGGCAAAGACACTCAACGCCCAAACAGACTACTTCCCTTCGTGAATTTCAATTTCAGAAAGTTTGGCGCTGTCACGGCGCTCTCTCACACGCTGAACACGCAAAGACTCAGGCGCTGATCAAACAGGGCCGTGAACCTTACGAGTCAGGGCGGGGAGACTGTGCTGTTACGAGCCCTGGACTCCAGCAGCCAGGACTCCCCTGTTCCACGGGGCGTCATAGAGGTGCTAATCACCCCAATGACCCCTACCACCGCCAAGACAGGGCACGACTTCTCTATCACCCGCTGAAAAGAGACCATGGACCTGCAGAGATGGGACCTTGTGGCCTTGCTGGTGCAGCACGGCCACCAGGTGGGAGGAGTTCTCCTGGAAAACTCTCCCTCTCTGGCCGGCAGAGTCAAACGTTAAAGAAGCCCCAACTACCCATAGCAAGATGCTCTTTTTAAGACTTTTATTGTTTAATTAAATCTCATTCTATTCCTAATTTCTCCACTTTTCTACCTATTTTAGTGACACCGCATAAATCAACAAAAGATGGTCCAGTTTCAATGTAAGACATTTACATCATTGATTCGATAAATCTGAAAACATGAATGTAACTATCAGTGATTATAGAAACATCAAATATTGTGACATCAATTGTTATTTCAATACTATGTCGGTCACAGCTGCTTTTTCAGTGTTGATCTTTTTATAAATGTATTTTCATCACAAAAGAGCTGACAATGATCATTCAATAATCTTGTGTTAATGAATTCTCAATGATATTACGCTACAGTAAATTTTTGAAGTGTTAAAAGTATTGATTGCTTTCAGAAAGTGTTTTTTAATTTGTTTATTATATCTAATGTATTTAAATCGGCTGGAACAGACCACATAACTAACTTATCTAATCTTTGTCATAAGGTGAAGACCCGTGGATGATACAGACAGCCAGGCCAGTGTTGCGTCAACCTCAGCCTCGAGCGACGGGGAATCCTGGTCAACAAATGAAGTGCTACGTCTGATCAGCCTGATGCAGGAATTATCAACTGATGATAACGGAGAGCAGCCATGGTCAATTGCAGCTCTAGAATAAAAGATGCGTCAACGTCGCGGAAATCAGGTTGAACTGTTCAGCACCATTGCAGAGCAATTGACGAATGAATGCAAAAAGCATTTCTCTGAAAAACAGGTATCAAGAAAATGGCAGGGACTTGTTGATGGCTACAAGAAAAGTTTAAAGAACGATCAAGAAACCGGTCAAAGACCAAGCAGCTTTCCATTCCGAAAGGAAATGGACGAACTCGTCGGTGACCGGCATGACATTAACTTTGTCGTGACAGGAACTCAACAGGAGGTAACTTACATAGCCTCAGAGGGACATTACGTTCTTCCCGCAGCTGCTGCTGAAGCACTGTGTCGGACACCAAAGTCCACCAGGATAAGGAAGCGCGGAGAAGACAGCTCTTCTTGATTACATGAAAGAGAGTGATGAGCAGGCTCAAGAGTTAGAAAACAATTTTATAACACAAACTTGTGGGTTAGTGATCAGTAAAAAATATCCTTTTCTAGCAGCATCTCCTGATAGGTTGCTTGATAGTGATACTGTGACAAAATCGCACTCTAGCCGTTTTCTTCTGTCACAAAGTTTTAATGTTTACAAACGCATCAGAAAAACTGTCCTCCATTACGTGACCACTGGACAAGTCCTCCTGATCCCGGAGTGCTCCATGAGGGAGCAGCTGAGTGGTCAGTCCAGCTGTCAGGTAGGGCATCAGATTAGACTGGCTGAACTATAAGATGGGCTGCACAGCTCATTTTGCCTCCGCTGACGCCTCGACAAGTGAAAGATCAGAAGACAACCAACAGGCAAGCGTGCAGTGAGCGATAGTGAGTGAGGATAGCAGCCCGAGTGTCGTGGTGGACCGCCGCCCCCGAGGGTCCTGAGGAGATCCGGAGCAGGCGGCGGAGCCGAAAAGCAGACCACCCAGCAGAGTAAGCGGTTTGCAATAAACGGGCAAAAAGATTGCAGTCAAATTGCAAAATTATTGTTGTTTTCCTTGGCATCTATATAGTCAATCACACACTTAATATACGAACGATAGCGCCGAAACTCGCTACATTTTGGAGGAAAAATACACGTCAAAGTTACTGGCAAATGGGTGAACAGAGGACAAGGACTTGGATTAGAAAAACATACACGTGTCGGCGCTAAAAAGGATACTGTGATTCTTGAACGTCTAGTCGGCAAATGAGCACACATCGAAATATCTCGGACTACCAGCTAGACCAACAATGTTAGCTAGACTAATCAATCTAGTTGGTGATCTAACTGGATTTGTTGCCAAGCTCAGCGGAGCATAATGATAGCCTGATTGTAAGGAGGCTTACATTGACACGGAGGTTCTGACTCATATTCGATGAAAAAGGTATATTACAGACGGTAATTCTTGGAATCAGGTGGGCTTTGTTAGGGCAGGTGCGCTTATTAAAGAATACAGTACTTTCTTTTTCCTTACTCCCAAATTGTATCTGTCTTATTAAATGAATAAGGTACTTTCTTTTTCCTTACTTCCCAAATTGTATCTGTCTTCTCGTAACCGGAGATTTGGGGAGCCTGAAGCTTCGTCGTGGAGGATAATCAGCTGACTTCATAGGCTGCAAATGGTGGCCAAACGCCCCATGTAGGTGTTAATGGATGCACTCGGATGATGATGATTGCATTCAGATTTGCTCAGCAAGCCGCGCCAAATAGGTGACCGTTTGTGCATCAAGATTTCTTCGGCGACCCCGGTTTCTACACAGGTGCTTCTAACTAATTCTCCGCTGAGCTCATTTCTGCGAAAAAACACCTGCAAACAGGTAGCGGTTGACTTTTGAGGACATTGGTTCGGTTGGCTACGTTGCTGCAGGCTAACACCCAAAGTGAAGTTACGGGCAGAAGTTGACAGCGTTTGTTTTACCTAGACATCTACTATTAAGGTAGTCCATGTGAGCAAAACGAAGCCCGACCATGAATGATTCGCCCGACTGTTTTTTGTATTTTACATTGACAGTCATATCAGCTGTCATCTAACGTGCAAAACAGTTCAGCCTATTCAAATAATGGACAAAATTGAGCACAGTTTTAGTCATTTTCCTGTCCTTCTCACAAGTGGAAATTTGATAAGATAGTACAAAAAAATTAAAATCCAAATCGTGTTTAAACATTTCAAACATCTTATTATTCCTAATGCTTAAATAGTGCTGAGATAACTTCATTAAAGGTGACGTATGGTAAAGCATATATCTTTTTTACACATAGGCTACCTTAATACACTGCTATATACTGCCTATTCTGCTAATCTGTCAAAGATATTTTTATGCATTTGTTTTGTATCACATTTAATCATGTATTTAAAATCACAGAGTAAAGTCAAAAGATCTACCATCGATAGCCACTCAAATTTGATCAGAGAAGCTGTGGTGTTATTTGTGAGTGAAAAATGAAGTAGGAACTGGTACCCAAGTTTCATGTTGCTGGAGAGAAATGCCGTTGGCCAATGATATAGAAACAGTCTGACTGCAATCAAGTCACTTACTTCCACCAGAAACTGATTCTCACGCCTAATAACTTCAAAGAATATATATTAAGCCTGCTTGGAATTCACTGGATACACAAAAAGTCATACTTAAACCACCTTAATGATTAGTAATGTTGAATTGTCGTGTACAATTATGTTTATGATACAAATGTCTTCTCAGCTTGTATGGCATTATCTGGAGTCTTTGAAGAAGGTAGAGGATGAACTGGCCCGTGGGTTGCGCTCTGGAGCCTCAGGTCGGTGGCCATAACAGATTCATATAGTAATTTAAGTAAGAGTCTTGTCATAGTAATTTTCAAAAATACATAATTTCACATTCATACAGTGCAGGCTTGGGTTTCAGTATGAAACTAGTTTCGAAACTAGGTTCGTAAACTGTACAAAACCGTCTTGAACCTGTGCCGAACGTCCTGTCTGAAACTGTACCATCGGGTTTAAACACCATAAAAACTTTTGCCGCGCATCTTCTCTTCAGCAATTCCAGGCTGAGTGAAATATCAACAGCCAATGAGAGTGTATTAATATGGAGAAAAAAAAACATGTGAAATGAGATGGACACTCTAAAAAAGCTCGGTTTTCACCTTCATGTCAAGATGGTCAAAGCCAATAATTCTCCAACATTTGACCACCAACATACCAAATAAATACATGATTTCAACTGAACGATTCTCTGGGGCAAATAACCAATTTTCAGAATAAAAGTAACATTCAGGGCAGATTGGATTGAAAGGACCAGACGGGAATTCAAACAACAAATCCTTTAATAAACAAACAGAACCATTTCAGAGTAAAACATACAATAACCTTGAGGCAGAGGACGAGGGGGTTGAAAAATCCAACTCAAAAAAACATGCTGTACAGTGTACATTGAATGGGGATTGAATCGGAGCAAAACACATCATCACAACTCCAGCGAGAGACAAAACTCCAGACAACTTTTCTACAACAATGGATTTGATCGGTACCATATACGACCATCAATTTTTTTTTTACGGAACTAGGCTTTTATATGAATGCGCATTTGAAATAGAATTTCAAAAGTCTAGATTTTGATCCGTTCCAGCTTTGGTGGTGGGCTCCTGGCGGTCGTATACGGTAGTTTGGACGGCCTACCTGGGTCCCCGACCAGCAGCAGATGAGATTCTCCCCGCGCCACCGGCCATCACCATGGCAACCGCCAGCTTCACCACATACACACCGTACACCTGCAGTAAAACAAATGTACTTGTGAGGTTTTTGAGCACATATTATCTATTCTACATTGTGTCAAATTAGAGTGATGACATTGTAGAGGCTAATCTAGCGTCAATTGACACAAATATTTTTTGCAATAGGTGTTTTCAGTTGAATATCATAACATGGAATGACTGCAAGAGCAAGTACTACATACACACAGCATAATGCATAATGGTAATCTCGTCTGACACATTCAGACATGCAGACCACAGTTCACTACAGATTATTAATATACAAACCAATATGTAAACATCAATACATAAACATCACTGTAGAGGATGACATCCTTTGGACAATTAATTTTGTTCACTTCAAGTAATCTTATCGTGTACACAGTTTGCTTTCAAATTCATTGATACAATACAATACAATACAACATTTATATAGCGCTACTACTTCACAAAGAGGAATTTAAGTGCGCTGTACAGAAAGAAAGAAAAAATAATAAAAATAAACACAATAATAATTCCACATTAACTCCCCAAAGCAGTGGTAAAAAGAAATGTTTTACATTGTCCTTAAAAGCTTGATAAGTTTCTTGATAGGTGAAAGAAACTTAATCCCAAATTTCTAGACAAAGAAATCCATAATTTTATACTGGACACAGTAAATCTTCCATGTCCTGAATCCTATGTGTGTCCAATTAATACAAATATCACATTCAATTGCAACGTGATAGGCTGCTTCTACTGGCCTTTTGCATTTGGTGCATAGATCTAAATCCATATTAAAATCAATTGCTAATTACAATAAAAATTTTCATCAAAATTATTAATTTCTGTTAACAATATACATAAAAAAGTAAGATAAAATAATTAACCAATTTACATGTCAATAATTTATTCAACTTTATGTACACTAGATGACATAACTACCAGTGAAAATTACTGTAATGTTTTATTTGGTTGCACTTGTAAGTTTTTGTATTTATTTCAATTCAGTTGAGTGTTTCGGTTTTTAAAATTTAATATATACACAGAGAACGATTCTTTGTTGTTTTATAATTTGTGACATATTTGTCCTTGATATGAATAATTAAATAAGAAAAAATGTAAATCTTAATTAATTTCTTCATGTCGTAGTTTAGTATTTGAATGAATTTTTACTCTTTGAGAATTTGTATCATTAAAATTATTAATTTCTGTTAACAATATACATAAAAGTAAGATAAACTAATGAACCAATTTACATGTCAATAATTTATTTAACTTTATGTACACTAGATGACATAACTTTAAAATTATCTAATTAAAATAATAGTCAAAATTGTTATTCGGACCTATACTGTACAAAGTAGAACAGAATCCAATAGCCCAGAATCCAGACGACCACAAGAAATAAAAAATAATGCCAAGTGAGGAGTATGTATGTTTATCCTTCAAGATATAAACTATGAAATACTAGAAACAAAAGCAAAAGATATGAAGTGTATTGGCATTAAAATCCCAAATAACAAAAGCAAAAGATATGAAGTGCATTGGCATTAAAATCCCAAATGTGAATATGACAATAATCAATGTTTACAAGCCGCCTAAACTATCAATTGTTCACTTTATTACACATGATATCACTTTTAGAAAGCGTGCAGACAGACAGAACAATTGTCCTAGCCCCCCCCCCCCCGAACTATTTTGGTCTTTCAAGTTCTTTATTTTGCTGTAATTTATTAATCACTAGCAGAGTGCAGAAAAATGCATCACATTTACAAAAAAATTCTGGGGGCACCCCCTGGCCCCCCACACAGAAGGTGGGTGTCCCCGATCCCGCACCCTCCCCCTGCGGTGCCTACGGCAAATTAAGTACTACTGGCCCCTGTTTCTAATCTCATGGTGCTATGTATTATTTTATTTATTTATTGTGTTATATTGTTTATATTATTTATGGTATTGTAATGTTTTTGTTGTACAATGTTATTATAAATAAAATATCTGAATATGAATACACTAAAATCTTGAGCTCGAAACATTATCAGATATGGTATAAATACCAGATGTGGTAAGTAGTTTATGGCTTTGAAACATGTAATTTCTAATCTATATAGGCACCCATACATACATATACTGGAGGGCGGAGGGGGGGCGGTGCCCTCGCAGTTAAAAAATTGGCTCCAGCCCCCAATGACAAAAACCAGTAAACCCATTTCTATACCTTGCATTGCAAAAATATTTTTAGTAGGATCCATAACTAAACTGTACCTGACAATTTCTATAGATAAAATAAGAAAGCCAAGCAGCCAATTGGTGCTAACAAAGGGACATTTTATTTTATTTTTGACACATTTGTATACATTTCGGTACCTGGAAACAACCATGTTGAGCAAAAATACTTATGCTGCGTTTATAGATATATATGAGCTTCCCATATCATATGGAAAATTCACTCGAACGGACATTCCTACTTGTAAATCATGGTATTTAATACCAGTCGGAAGCTTGGTCTATTAATATAGTTTTGAGTTCATGACTGGTCAGTCCAATTGGAAGTGCCCATTCGAGTGAATTTTGAAATATGGGAAGTTTGGCATAATATTAATTTTATTGAATTTATTTCATTTTCCCACAAAAATTTTAGGTAAAAAATGAATTGCTCTGTTATGTTGAGTGAGCTTTTTTGTACAATGTACTGAATTCAAATGACATAATTTGGACTTATCAGTGTGTTGTAGATAATTTAAATCTAGACAGCTAGTGATCACATAGTATTCCAGATTCGTCAACCAAGGAGTGTACACAACACACTCATGCACATAACTCTGGTGGCTGGGTCTCTCAGCCATCTCTACCCTCGTTGTGGTCTGTTAACCTTGAGCAGCAGCTTTCATGTCAGATCCCAGGTCTGACGAAAGAGAACTTCACATCGGTGCTACACACAGTGCTTCAGTCAGGCGTCCCCTACACACTAATTTGCGAGGCACAAATAACCACCTAGTCCAGTGAAAATTACTGTAATGTTTTATTTGGTTGCACTTGTAAGTTTTTGTATTTATTTCAATTCAGTTGAGTGTTTCGGTTTTTAAAATTTAATATATACATAGAGAACGATTCTTTGTTGTTTAATAATTTGTGACATATTTGTCCTGGATATGAATAATAAAGAAAAAATGTAAATCTTAATTAATTTCTTCATGTCGTATTTTATTATTTGAATGAATTTGTACTCTGAGAATTTGTATCGTTAAAATTATTAATTTCTGTTAACAATATACATAAAAGTAAGATAGACTAATTAACCAATTTACATGTCAATAATTTATTTAACTTTATGTACACTAGATGACATAACTTTAAAATTATCTAATTAAAATAATAGATAAAATTATTGCATATAATCAAAAACAATATTAAAGCTTAAATTCACAAGGAGATTGAACAGTCACTGTTATTCCATGGTCTCCGGTTGTAAATATAAACACATTGCAAATGCAAGACGTTCACACAGTATGAATACAAGGGGAACAAGATGGAGGAATTCTCTTGGCTGTAAGGTTTTGGTTGAAGTCTAGCTTGGGCGAGTCTCCGTTCACCAGGAATCCAACTATGTCTGGCTGATTGGCCAACTCCTCACAGTTCACTGTAGACATGGAGCCTAAAATGCACTGCAAAGGCTTAAAAAACTATTAAAAGTCAAAGTACAAAAGAGCAGATGTAAAATGTCAGATTTCATTTTTTAGTACTCAACATACTTGTAGTTACTAGATTACACAGATCAATCAGTCTGAACAATCATGCTACAGATCAATCAGTCTGTATTCATTAGGACAGTATGTAAATTTTTTAAGAAATATCTGGAACCTTGAAATAGCCTTCAGAATATATTCAAATCGAATAGGACTGTGTTTACTTCATATCACCTTTGCCTTTGAGATGATTTATCAGATTTGAAAAGGACTCCTGCATGTAGATGTTTTATCACTGGTAGCCACATCATTAGAGCAGATCTGAAAATGACAGTTCTATAATTGATGACAGTTGAAAGTAATTTAATTTCCTATTTTGTCAGAAATTATTATAAATACACACAATAGTCACTCCAGTGAATCATTACGTATAGAGATGATATGTAAGAATTTGTTGCAGTGCTCTGGCAATTTTCTCTCATGTAAACAAAGTGAGCGATAATAGGAGATTTTCACGATATGCATGGTTTTAAAATTATAAAGTCAAATTATTTAATAAACTCATATTGAAAACGTAACCGTTTACCTATTCTACATCGGCTACTAATGTATATTCTTGTTATCACTAACGGCAAATCTTTAAAATCTGCATTATTAGTTACAAAACCATCAACTCGGATCTTGGCTCGATGCAGATTAGTAACAGCGCTTTCGATACGCAGACAGGTGGCAGGGCGATAATAAAGAGCATTATTGCTATCTTGATCTGGGGAGTTTCCGATAGATTTCTTAAAATATGTAGAATATTATGGTCTCAAAGTGTGATAATAAGAATCAGCATCAATACTTTGAATAATAGAACCTTTTAAGTGCAACCGGCTGGTGCAGGTAACAATATATTTTGATTTTTTTATGTGGAAGAGCTTTATCCTGCTGGTTACTCTGATTTCCGGGTAAAACGCAGTACGTTGCTTTATTACGAGTGAAAATCGAGCTTTTATTGTATTTCAACATCGACTCATTTTCTCCCACAAAGTTAGAATTGGCCACGAACAAATGCAGAATAAAATACATATATCACAACAACGACATTACTATATTTATTTCTTAGTGATGATAAAGATTAAATGTTGTAAAATTAAAGAACTGCCAAATTTTCGGGCCTGACATGTAATTCAATACGATTTCCACCAAAATCAAAATCTCGAAAATCCCTTCTAATAGAAACATATAAATTTACTTTGAAGCAACCTCTCTACCCTCCGCCCCCCAAACCTAACTAATACAATCATTTAGCATGAACAAAGTTCGTTGCTAAATAATTATGCATAATTATTGCAAATTATGCATAACATGTGATTAGAAATCAGGCTTAAATTCACTTGCCTACCATGTAGGGTGCAATTAATCCATAACATCCTATTATAGATACATGCCAGTGGCCATATTGGGCATTATATCAAATTTTGCCATTTTACACATAAATTATGCAAATTAGCAAAATTGCCCAAGGTGCAGATTTGGGCAACGTGGCTAAATTTCATTGCTACACCATATAAAATGCAAATCAACCATAAAACCTTACAGTAGTCACAATTTCTGGGTACTTGGCAACTAGACTATAGCACTGTATGAGCACTGTATGTTACCCAGAATTATCCCTGATTTAAAGTGTACATGTACTAAGCCTAAGATTTTTAATAAAGCAATTGAAATTAGTCATAAGAAATAGTGAAAATTATAGAATATAAATACATACCGTATATGTTGAAATTACAACTGCAAATAAATTCAATATGTTTAGAATAGGTGACATATGAGGGTTGCCATGGTATCGCTTCCACTTTCCTCAAAAATGTTAATATTGTGAATTTTAGTTTGTACCTTCATAATTTTTTCTAGCAGGGGCTAGACAACCACTATACACCACAAACACGCCCTCCAAATCCTTAATTTCTGTTTGTGAAAATTGTGGTGATAACTGAACATGGTTCGGGGTAACAGGACATTTGAAATATCCATGCTCTTGTCATTTTAAACTACTTCATTTTTTATCATACAAGATGTTGAAAAATCTTTTACATCATGTAGAAATTTTCTTTGCCTAATTAATTATTAATTTTTACAGAATTCCAGAAAAAAACTCTTGATCTGCTCGTGCAGATTCTGGATGAAGTCAAAAGAATAGGAAAGCGGTATGAAGCGAAAGAATCCGACTACCATGTACAGAGAATTGACAATTTCCAAGGTCTTCAAAATCGAGAAGACGCACTGACTGACAGTGATGAACGAAAGCTATTGGTAGCAATAATGATGGTCATTCTATTTCATTTGCAAGGATGTTCATTTTAACACCATTTGCACGGATCACACGGCAAAATTTATGTCTAAAAACTCATATGCTTTTTTGATAAACCAAGATGTGATTTCTCACGGGATGAATTTACAATAAAATTGCATGTTTTATTTCACTACTCAGTTTAACGTATTTGATAGACGCTATGAAGCAATAAAGTTAAGTTTTGCCCATTAAAATTCTGACACAACATGGCACAGATGATAAAGGCTGTACTCAAAAACAGTGAAATTGATTTTAATCATGCAACTTTGAAAATTTATTTATTTATATGTGCTATTTCCAAGGTGACCCAGCTTTCCAGAATCGGAGGAAGAGACGTCAGGGATGTAACAGCTAAAAACCTTGGCCAGTAAGGATTAATTACTACATGTATATCAATGTTACTCAGACAGCACAGGGAGTGGTCGTTTGGTCATTAGAGACAAACTATGTTTTGTCATGGTGACTCAGACCTCAAATTGACTTCACAAAATTTCATTTTTATTGCTAGTTCAAAATCTGATGCCTGCTCGTATTTTTTTTATAGAAGCATACATCTTGAAAAATGAAAATTGTATTCTTCAAACATCAATAATTGGTGAAAATTCAACTTCAAAAACATGACCCGGCCAACATAACATTTTTGAGGGTTGGGCAGCCAGTTAGACAAGCTAGGTTTAGAATTGCTTTGATGTCTGAGTTATTTTCTAATGTTTGCTGACTATACTCTTTCAGAAAACCTAGTGCTTAATCCATTTGGCGAATGAGCTTCAATTTGCACCTGCCACATTGGCGATTGCCTTTTCTATAATTTTTTAATCAAATATATGTATGTTAACGGACCGTAATAACGTGTAAAATTATTAAAAAGCAAAACATGATATAGATACCTCCATTTCATCAAAATAAAAAAACTAATTTCTCCGAAAATTGTAGAAAGCAATACTTGAATCACATTTACATAAATAAGAAAATTATATTGTGTTGCTTATTTATTACAGGCTATTTTCTGAGAACTATATACTATACTACACGTGTAATCTCTACATGTCGTATACACCTGTAGAGATATACATGTAATACACACCTGATATATTTCGTGGAACTCAATTATCCATGAAATACATGTGTACTATGTAACATATCTTAATGTATTCAGTGATATAAGCCCTATTGTATTTAGTGGTATGAGACCATGAATAAACTACTTCCTGTTCCGCCATCTTGTCGTTGTCGCATGGTGTCAGAAGTGAGATAATATTTGCCTCTTACTGTTGAAATGGATCGTTTAAAAGTACCAGAACTGAGTTTTGTCGGGAATGTTGCCCAGAATTACCAGAATGGTTACAAAGGTTCGAACTCTATTGTAAAAGCCAGTGGTTATGCTAATAGAGCTGAAGATGTACAATGTGCATTATTTCTACATGTGGCTGGAGAAGAAGCCATAAAGATTCACAATACTATGACATTTCTAGAAGCAGAAGAAGGAAAAATTAAACCCTTGAAAGACAAGTTTAAAAAATATTGTGAGCCAAAAGAAAAACATAACATATATGAGACACCAATTTTTCACTAGAAATCAAGGTGACAGTGAGGCAATTGATTTGTATGTCACTGCGTTGAAAAAGCAGGGCGAAAGACTGTGAATTTGGTGCTTTAGAAGAGTCCTTGGTTCGTGATAGAATTGTTTGTGGAGTCCAAAGTGATGAAGTGCGTATCAGGCTTCTAAGGGGACAGTGAGCTAACCCTTGAAAAGTGTATAGACATGTGTCGAGCTGAAGAAAAGTCTAAATTACACCTGAAGTCACTCACAGAGGACCAGGCAAGTGGAACCAGTGTCCACAAAGTAAAAGTTAATGGAAAA
>JAGTTF010001777.1:93067-108135 GCA_019095985.1 Streblospio benedicti | reverse complement strand
GATCATTAGGGGGCTGTAGAATACGTTATATATATAGGGGTGTCTAGAATACGTTATATATATAGAGAGAGAATCCCCCCCATAGTGCCATATGTAAAGCTTGAAATACAGGGGGGTGTAACTGTACGCAAAGTTCGCCTCTTTGCACTGAAATGAACGGGCCAGAAGTCTTTCCATCGCTCTAAATTAAATTAAACTAAAAAATAGGATTATACTCGTCATTTGTCCCGAAAGTACCTGGCCATTTAGAGGTTCTACTGTATTATTAACGGATCACCCTGTCAATCTTAATACGATACGAATAGAATGAAGACCTATTCGATAGGTCAATTTTACAGAGACTATTTAATATAATGTAGAATGAAACCGATACTAGTAGCCCCCCGTATAAATTACTGTTCATTTTACAAACTGTAGAAAAACATTTTTTTTTTTTCCATTGGGTCCCAACTTTCGGTCCACGAGTGAATATGTTTTTTGCGAGGGTATATATAAAACGGGAGGGCTTTTACCCACCGATGCCTCAAAAACAGGGTCTTTTTTACGCGCTTCTACCCCAAAAATGTTGGGGTTCAATAGTAATTTATACAAGTTTTTTTTACCTTTCCGAAAAAGACGCCAAAAATGACGGGTTTTTTTCATGTCAAACGGGTAGGACCCGTACGAAAAATTGACGACCGTTTTCAAACCTTTTGTCGTCATCATCTGAAAAAAACATGTCATTTCCCACCCCCTTCCTCCGAAAAGTAGCAAAAAATTTGTATAAATTACTATTGAAAATTTTCACGGACAGTGTCGGAAAACTCGTCACCTTTTTCATCGGGCCTACATAAAAAACGCGTTACATCTTCCCCAACTTTCTCTATGGCGTGGAGGATTTTGGCGAGGCGATGGCACCGACGAAACGATGGATACTAATTTATACGGGGTCTCAGTAGAAGCCCCGGGGGGACTAGTTTTTTCAAACCCCCAATCCATCTGAAAAAACGTTTTATCGTTTTTTTTTCCAGCACCGGCCCCCGAGGATTCCTCGCCTTCGTCAATCGCTTTACTCCTGGTCAATGGTTGGACGTCAGAACGCCGGCGATCGCCACCATACGGCTGTGAGTATAACGTCTTTTATTTTTGACTAGTCCCGTATGGGTGAAGCTTTAATCCCACATCTAAAAAAAACCCTCGTTTCTCTTTTTTTTTCTCTAGGGTTCTCTATGCAACGTCGTGTGGACTCAGCGTCTCACCGACTATATGCTAGACTCCACCCCTACCGAGTGGATGAGCTTACATCACAGCGTTCTACGCAGAACCACCCACCTCCTGGTAAGCGCTTAAAAAAAACTCTCACACCCCCTCCTTAAAAAAATAATAGCCTCATACTTAACCCCCGTCTTTCCCCATTACGACCGCCACCGCGCTGACTGTCACGATGAGGTCTACAGCGGACCCCGCCTCCATCGGATGACCCCGGCCGGACATCGAGACTAGGCCCCCCGCTCAGCACCCTCATCGGGACGCCGAGGCCCCTGCGTCACGACCCCGTTTTCAAACCCCCGACCCGCTGGACGCCGAGGGTCCTGGTCACTGCTCGTTATCAAACGCTGGAGGGAGGAAATCAATGAGGCAGGCTGGGACGACCCTCTAGACGACATCGACATCGCCACGTTGACGGACTTGGTGAGCGCTTTTCCCTCGTAGACGGAGAGAGACAGACGTCTAGCGACAATCGTGACACTATTCCTTTCGTTTCCACCCTCCAGATATCCGGCGCCACCGAGGCTTTACACCCCACCGATACGCAGATGGACGATCTCGCGGACCGGCTGTTGGAAATCGCCAGCGTGAGTACCCTAGATGTAACCATCGTCATTGTCGACCATCGCGAGAAAACCCCCCACCTTATTTTTTTTCTCAAACGCAGGCTCCGACGGAGTCCCCCCCAACGCCCCGGGAGCCTTCGAGTTTGCTGAGGGTCTGGTGACGGCTGCCGATACTCAGGTGAGGGCTGCGTCTTCTCTCTCAACTACGACATCGTATCTACGCGTATGCAGTAACGATAATATTCCCTTTTTTTTCCAGTCCTCGTCGTCTCTTAAGAGACCCGCCCCCGCCGACTGCAGCAGTGGAGGTCAAGAGACCCCACGACACTCAGAGTTTCCGATGGCTCCAATGATCGCGACATCAAGCCGACGACGGGAGCGCCCCTCCACATCCCGAGGTTTGGGCGCCTTAGAATACCTGAACATCTACGTGGGGGGTACTGCTTTAACGTGACCTTTACCCCCTTTTTATCTCTCTTCAGATGCCCCACCCCAGCCAGATACGGTGACTGCGGGCACCGCTCGAGACCCTGAGGCCTTTAGCGGGCCCGCACGACGATCATCGGATCTTCTGCCAGCGCCACACCAGCGCCCATAGAGCCGACCCAACGGGCTCCCTGCTCAGCGATGGGACGGACGCCGGATGGCGACGACCTTTTGAGGGCCTGCCTAACGGCACCGTTATATTTTCCAGAGACGACGTCGTCGTAGGGACGAGTCGGGTCAGAAGATGGGCGCAGATCCTTGCTGACGCCACACCTTGTCATCCAGTTTGGCCCCCTCGGATGGGCCCCCCGCCTACTGGAGGCATTAGACAGGCTTCGCAAGCTGTTTGACGACCTCATACGGGCTATAGGCGCCATGATCGGAGAACACGACGAGTTACACCACCATCCTGTCCCCGCTCTGATGTCCTCGATCTTCGTGCCGCTACGCCGCTGGAAGGAGCTCACCTCCTTAAATTCTAGATCAAATTGACAGACCCTCCAGAGCAAAGCCGAAATTCCCCTCAACGCCGCATGGTCCACGCCGGGCATCTTCAGACGACGGGCATGGGGCGCTGGCAAAAACGCGATTCGGGGGAATTTCGCTAAGAGGGAGCGAGACGTGAAACGTAAAGGGGCGCCATTTCCATCGACAACTCTGACGACGCCTGCCTCCCTAGAGCCATAGCTGTCAGCGCTTTCACAGGATGAAGGTTGCCGGGGAACCCTACCCGCAGACCCGACGCCTGGGACGAGCGGGGGTCCTGTCGCTATATAGCGGCCTGCCCGAGAAGGGTCGTTGCTCCCAGGCCATGTGATGACCTGTGATACGAGGGAACCGCCGCTGGCAGCGGCACGCCGCCGATTATCTCATGGACGCGGCGGGTATCCCGTGCTACATTGGGGTTTTCGACCACACTGCTGTACGAGGCGGTACTCGGTTTGAAGATTCACATTCTGGGGCGGTCGTGGTCCCATGACTTTCCTTACAGTAAGGACAAGCTGACCGAGGGAAGCGCCACCTCTACCTCCTTTTAACTGGAGGGAAGGCGGCGCCCACACGACAGTCACGTCCATAGCCTCGCCTGGATACGCTGACGTTTCCAGAGCGCGGGTCTCTGCCCCATTGCCGCCAAGACGTGAGCCCTCGCACCCCCTACAAGTGTCTGGCCAAGTGTTTCAAAATGCGGTGCAGGCGCCCAACCCAATCCCGGCCCTCCCAGAGTCGGGACGATGGGGTGGAACTCTGACGGGACGCGTCCCTGGCGGCTCCTCGTCACATGCGCCGACTGTAATGGCACCTATTACGGCCAGGCGTGTTTCAGGAACCATAAACGGCCCGGCCAAGAGGGGGCGACGATGACAACGAGGAAGAGGATTTTACGAGGAGGAGGACGGCGATTACGGTCTCTTTGCCACCGCTACTGGCATTGCCCGACGCGTGTCGCAGGTCCTACCGTCGGTCTCGTATCGATCCGATGAGTCACGTGTGCTACGAGTACTGGTGTACCAGTGATACGCACTCGAGCAAGCCCCCGCGAGCACAAGTGCTACGCCAGAGCCATCGTCCCGAATGCTCCCCCAAGAGAGCTACCATGTTCGAGTCTGACTTCGAATCGACGGTGTCGAACGCCGACACGCGGCGGTGACTACGCCCCGGGCGACACCCCGACTGCCCAAACTGTCAGCCAACGGCGAAATGCCCCGACCACGAACGCCTGCGTAACGTGCAGACGCCCTGGTGCGGTCGTCAGAACGCCAGTGCACTCGGTGAACTGGGCGCCTGCTTTATGACATTTTGCGATCGCTGCTACGATCCCAGCGACTTGAAAACAACACTCCAGCGAGAACATTCTGTGAGCACTGCAGCTCAAGGGGTGCCTCGGGTGCATGGGATCCAAGGAGAAGGTCGCCTGCAGGGGTAGCCGGATGTGCGGCCTGAAGCGCCACAACCGTGGGTCCCGATGCCTTGGCGTTGCCACCACAGCGTGTATTGAGACACAAGGGAATGCGTGGCCTGTATGCTCACAACGGCCCCCCCCTTCGACAGCTACCTCCCTGCTTTCTTCAGGACGCCGGGCGCCACGCCTTGTTAATCATCTACAATAATGGGAAGCTGATGCAATTGGGTGACCGAGTATCGCATGACCGTCAGCGACTATAAATGCTTTTTATACCGATAGCTCTGTCCAAGTTCGACGCCACTTTCGGGTCTCGGGGTTGAGCCCTGAAGGGGTTCTTTCCCCATCTCTTCAACCACAACGACAAGTTCGGGTACCGAGGTCTGGTACCCGACGCCCCAGTTCTTTCCCCGACACCATGACCACCACCACCAGAAACGAGTTTCTAGCCTGGCACTCTGAGAGGTCCGCGGCCGGGAGTATGACTTTGACGCCGAGATCCTACGGTACTGCGAGAACAACGTGATATTGGCGCCGGGCTCATGGCCTTCAGACATATGGTGAGAGAGGTTGCGGTTTCTGCCCCTTCACCAAATGTATGACCCCTCCCCTCCACAGCGATGCGGATTTACAAGAAACGCTTTCTCACCGAGTACTACGAGGTGGGGCGCTGACGGTAACCGCGGTGATGCTGACCAAGCACGGCGATGCGTTCGCCCACGGGAAGAGGTGGGTGCAAGGGGGTAAGAGCCCCAGGTTCCTGTCGTCCGACCTCGCCAGCCGAAGACGCCCATGGTAATTCCTGGGTAACCACTCGGTCTCGCGTCCAGTGGCTGGCCCAAGAAAGGCGCGCCCCAGACCAGACGACATTGACGGTGGACACGGGCCCAAAGTATCGTCTCGACCCTTCACGTGACCACTGTTTCTTCTTTTTTTTTTTTAACAGCAGCAGCGTTCATTTCGCCCTTCAATCAACGACACATCCTGTTTCAATCGCCTAAAAAAATAAACTCTCCTCCCCAGGGCTGCCTCTTCCACGCCTGCGTGACATGCCACGCCCGGTCTCGATGATCAGAAACACCCTCTGACCAAGCTCACGATGGCCGACGCCAGCTCGTGACGTTGCTCAAGGAGCGGTGGATCCACGATCACTACGTGAGGGGGCAACACACGTCTCCACGCGAGAGTACGCTGGAATAGGTGGGTAGCTCTCTCTCTCTCTCTCTCTCTCTCTCTACGCCTTAAAAAAAATAAAAAAAAACCCCCTTTTTTTTTCCCCCATGAACCAGGTGACATCCGAGCCAAGCGGGGTCAGGGCCTTCCTTGAGTCCATGGACCTGAGGCGCAGACGTCTCACGTCTCGGCGTCAGGGACCCGTTTTACGGCGGGATTGAGACAGTTCTCCTCTATCAGGAGGCCGCCAGGAGGAGGCTATATGGTAAGCTGCTTTTTCCTCCCACTTCCTCCGCTGCCTTAATTGGTAGCGTGGACGCTGGCTGAGATAATTCTTTTTTTTTTTCTGGGCGCTTCCAGATACCGACTTCACCAGCCTTATCCGCACGTTCAGAAATCGGGGGGTTTAAGGCCGAGGACATCGGACATTCTGGTGGGGGACCAGATTTGCGTGGAACTGCCTCGACGAGTACGAGGGGCGTCATGAAGGTCAGGATTCTGCCTCTGAGACGCCTCGACATCCCCCGTCTTACCTCTCCGCATGCCCGGGCGGCAAGTTGATGTTCCCGCCATGCCGCTCCCTGCTGGGAGAGGCGTCAGAGGAGCCGCGGGCGCCTGTAACCCGGTAGACTCCTTGGGTTGCACGTACCACACGGGGAGTTGAAACTCGCCGTATCAAAGGGCTATGTAATACAAGCGGGCTCCCGGGCTTCACAATTTCCCTCCGAGAGAGGCGTTGCGCTGCATTTTACCCTGCCAACCTGGGCACGGGCCTCTTCAGCCGCCTACGTGAACGCCTTCCTCAAACTCAAGCAGGAGAGTAGCGGGTACCCCAGAGAGGCCGTCACCCCTGGCTCAGAAGCGAAGCGTACGTCAACGCCACGCCGGGGCGCGAGGGCATCAAACTAGACCCCTCAGGGCCGGCGTCAACCCCGGACGGCGCTCCTGGCCAAACTTTTCCTAAACTCTCTATGGGGGTTTATGGGGATGTGCGGCCACAAGACGCAACATGAGCTTTTGGGACGGGGTCTCCTTCGTCGCCTCTGCCAGCGCGCGGTCGGACCCGTCAGTCGACCTGGAAGTTCTTCACCATCCTCTCGGGGATGCCGTGATGGTGGAGTACGCCAAGAAGAAGCCTCCAGGAGGACCCTCCCAATAACAATCTCTATGTGGCAGTCTCCACCACTTCAATGGGAAGACAGCTCTTACCGCGCCTCGACACCGGCGGCCAGGTCTTATATACTGCGACACGGACTCTTGTCGTGTTCAGGGAGCGCGGGGTCACCCCTGCCCTGGAGCTGGGCAACTACCTCGGTGATTCGACGTCGGAGGTGGCCGGCGATCAGGACATAAACTTCATTTTCGAGCTTTGTATCGGCCATAGCGAAGAATTACGCTGCGACGTCACCACTGGCGGCGACAGGGTGGTGAAGGTGAAGGGCTTCACCCTACACCACGCCAACGCTCAGAGGGTCAACTACGGGTCCATCCGGTCTCTCGTTAACGAGAACCCGCAAGATGGCTGCATAGAGACCCCCACCCCCACCCATACGCCGCGATCTGCGCACTCTGAAGGTTTACACCAGGGACCAGTGAAGCGATACTCCGACTGCAGCCATAAAGAGGGTTTTTTGCCCAAATGGCTCCAAACTGTGCGGGTGGTGATGTATTTTCTGTTTGTAAACAAAAACCACGGGGAAATAGTGACTGTATATATTTTTTAGAAAAAAATATGTCTCTTTTAAAGAATGTTTGGGTGTAAAGATACGATTGTGAAGCTGTATATATATATATTTTTTTTACAACCCCTAAGGTTTAACGATACTACCGTGTATAGGAAGATGTTCTGTATATATGTATTACTGTGAATAAAAAACGTGAGAAGTTTTTTTAAAGATGTTCTGTATATATATATTACTCTGAATAAAAAGTGTGAAAGACGTTCTGTATTACTCTGAATAAAAAAAGTGTGAGTTTTTAAAGATGTTCTGTATTACTCTGAATAAAAAAAAAGTGTGAGTTTTTAAAGATGTTCTGTATTACTCTGGATAAAAAGTGCTAAAGATGTTCTGTATATATATTACTGTGAGAAGTCTTGAAGATTGTCTGTATTACTGAGAATAAAAGTGCGAAGTTTTTAAAAAAAAAATGTTTTTTTTTTCTCTAATCGTTAAAGGGGGTCTTGCGGGATACGTTATATATATATATAAATTATCCCCCCAAGGTCCAATTACTATAAAATATTAGCTTTAGATGGGGGTTGGATATTTAGGGGTCCAAGATAAGGGAGCAAAACACAATGCTAGCTCATTTTTTTTTTTTATTATTATACAAACACACACATAGATATAAGATATACAGCGATATAAAAGAGACGTTAATTACAATTTTTTTAAAATTTTTTTTTTCATCTTTTTATTATTATACACAGTCTCTGCCCTGCCGGGTCAATGGTCTCTGACAGTAAGCGGCCGTGTCACACATAAACCTCGGCCCAACACCTCTCTCGGGATCCTTCCCAGCATGCCAGGCGTGCTCCATGGCCTGGGCTGGGCAAGACCAGCCGAAGTCATTTTGGGAGTCACCGAGCACGTTGGCCACCTCCTCCACAGCGGTGCTGGGGCAGCCCGTGATGCAGGCGTGGTCCAGCTCGCGACGGCCAATCGTTGATGCATCCCTGCAGAGGACGCTCTCTCCGTCCCGTAGCCCTGCCTCGGTCGGGATAGCGCCCGTGCGTCTCGGAGCCCAGTTTAACGTCCTCGTCCTCACCCGGCCCGATGCCGCTATCCGTGTTGTCGCCTCTCCCCTTGTAAAGACCCTTGACAAATTCTTCCCAGTTCCTCATGCTGGTACCGTTCCTGTGGGGAATCGACGCATCCCAAGCCCTCACGTGGGGAAGTAGGGCCTGCCATTGAAAGATGCTAAAGCTGGCTCGCGACGTCGCCGGACGCCGTCTTCTCGAGAATCAAGTCATTGTCGACGGAGTCTCGGAAGGGAGGCGTCGACCGTCTCGGAGGCTCACCAGCTTTCTCCAGGCGCAGTGTCGCCACGGTGATGGCGTTGGCGGTTTGAAGGGGTTCCCGACGATGCGGTAGCCCTCAGCCACTTTGGTCACGGCGCGACTCGGTTGATATATGGCGGTCGTTGTACGAATGGTAGATGTGGCGGGTCTCCCTCCGGTTATATAGAGGTGCTGTCAAGCGGGTGATGGATAGCTGTCAACCCGGTGATGGATTGAGCCGGGTGATGGATAGCCCCCCTGTCAACCCGGTGATGGATAGCCCCCTGTCAAGCGGGTGATGGATTGAGCCAGTCTCAAAGAGTTAACCAGCTCATTTTATCTTCTATTTTCTCTACGCGGCTCTTTTTATTTTCCATCTTTTTCCGGCTCTTTTTATTTTCTATCTTTTTCCGGGTCTTTTTATTTTCTATTTTCTCTACGGGGCTCTTTTTATTTTCCATCTTTTTCCGGCTCTTTTTATTTTCTATTTTCTCTAGGAGGGTCTTCTTCTTCCTAAGATCGTAGAGCCTTCGGGGTCTATCCTCCTCCTCCCCGACGGCGGGCAGTATGAGAGGTCGCGTCAGCTACCTTGGTCACGAAGCATTTGGCGGGTCGCCGACTGCCGCCGAGGGAGGTATCGGGATGCCTGACCATGTTGCTGTTGGGAATCGGGCGTGGTCCGTATAGCAGTTTATGAACTGGGCCGGGCTTGCTTCCACTCCATCACTGTGCGCAGGGAGGTGAACCAGCCTCGTCCTCAGGGGGGCCTCTAGATGAATCTACATTCAAAGATGGTCTGTATGTATGTATTACTCTGAATAAAAAGTGAGAAGTTTTTAAAGATGTTCTGTATATATATTAACGCGAATAAAAAAAAACGTGAGAAGTTTTTTAAAGATGGTCTGTATATGTATTACTCTGAATAAAAAGTGAGAAGTTTTTAAAGATGTTCTGTATATATATTACTCTGAATAAAACGTGAGAAGAAGTTTTAAAGATGTGTCTGTAAGATGGTCTGTATATGTATTCTGAATAAAAAAAGTGAGAAGTTTTTAAAGATGTTCTGTATCTCCTATTATCATAAAAAAGGGGCTTGTAAGATGTTCTCCTTATATATATAGAGGGGGGTGTAGAATACGTTATATATATAGAGAGAATCTCCCACCCATCGACTCTTCTAAGATGGGGGGGGGGCCTCGTGATTACTATAAATTATTAACCTAAAAGGTCCAACTTTGGTGGGGTTTTTTCATTGAGCTTTAGATAAGGTACGTATTATTTATAAGGTCGTTAGATAAGGGGGGCGAGCAAAACAAAACGCGAGCTCATTTTTTTCTTTTATTATACACAAACACACACATAGATATAAGCGTATATATACAAGCGAGACGAGTAATTACAATTTTTTAAAAAAATTTTTTTCTTTTATTATTATACACAAACACACACACAGATATAAGCGTATATACAAGCGAAGAATACAATTAAAAAAAAATTTGGGTATATATCCAGTCTTATACAATGACACGAAATCAATCTCTAATCTACTCAATCTACACACAACTAGTCAATCTATAGTTTTTTTTAATATATATCCAGTCTCTGCAGGGTCAATAGTCTCTGCCGAGTTTTTCGCGGGGAGGCGGCGCTGAAGACAGGGGCCGTGTCGGGCGAGCAACCTCGTCCAACACCTCTCGGGATCCTTCCCAGCATGTAGGCGGCTCCATGGCCGCCTGGGCAAGACGACAGGGAAGCATTTGGGGAGTCACCGACACGTTGGCCACCGCCTCCGCGACGGTGCTGGGGCAGCCCGTGATGCAGGCGCGGTCCAGCTGCGACGGCCAATCGTTGACGATCCTCGCAGAGACGCCTCATCTCCGTCCCCCGCTGGCTCGGTCAGGATGGCGCCGCACGCCTCGGAGCCCAGTTTAACGCCCCGCCCCGCCGACTTCGATGCCGCTTATCCATGTTGTCGTCTCCACCTCGAAGACCTCGACAAATTCCTTCCCCAGTTCCTCATGCTGGTACTGCCTTGTGGGGAATCGACCGCCCAAGCCCTCACGGGAAGTAGGGGCCTGCCGTTGAAGACGCTTAACGCTGGCTCGCACGCCGATGCTTCTCGAGAATCCAGTCATTGCCGACGGAGTCTCGAAGGAGGCATCGACTTTCCGCCCCCGGAGGCTCACCAGCTTTCTCCAGGCGCTGTCGCCACGGTGATGGCGTTGGCGGGTTTGAAGGTTGCCGCGTGATGCGGTAGCCCTCAGCCACTTTGGTCACGGCGCGACTCGGTTGATACATGGCAGTCGTTGTACGAATGGTAGATGTGGCGGCCCCTCTGGTTATATAGAGGCGCTGTCAAGTGGGTGATGGATAGCCCCTCCTGTCAACCCGGTGATGAATTGAGCCGTCAAGCAGGTGATGGATAGCCCCTCCTGTCAACCCGGTGATGGATAGCCCCTGTCGTTGGTGATGGATTGAGCGGTGATGGTCTCAAAGAGTTAACCAGCCTATTTTATCTTCTATTTTCTACGGGGTCTTTTATTTTCTATCTTTTTCCGGGCCTTTTATTTTCTATATTTTTTCCGGTCTTTTATTTTCTATTTTCTTCTTTTATTTTCTATTTTTTCTTTTTCTTTTTATTTTCTATCTTTTTCCGGTCTTTTTATTTTCTATTTCTCTAGGAGGGTCTTCTTCTTCCTAAGATCGTTGTGAGCCGGGGGTCTATCCTCCTCCTCCTCCTCCCCCGACGGGCGGGCGGTATGTGGTGTCGGCGCGCTACCTTGGTCACGTAGCATTTGGCGGGTCGCCGACTTCCGCTGCCGCCGAGGAGGTATCGGACCGCGTTGACCATGTTGCTGCTGGGAATCGGGCGTGTCCGTATAGCAGTTTATGAACTCGCCGCTGTTTCCACTCCATCACTGTGCGCAGGAGGTGAACCAGCCTCGCCCCCCGCCTCTAGATGAATCTACATTCAATTCTCTAAAAGCTACACGTAAACACAGGAGTAGCCCCATAGGCACAATCAATGCTACCAGCCCTGCCTCCATTCACATGTCACCTGCAAGCAGTCCGAATCTCTGGAAGCAAGCAGCTTTCATCCTGTTCAGTCTACCAGCCAACACTCCAGCAACCACATCTATGTCTAGTCAGTCTGATTCACGCTCAGGCAATAGATTACCTAACAAGAATAACAACAACTGGCGCACAATAACAATGAATGCTAATTCAATTGCCTGCAAGGGAGCAACCCTCGAACACATTTTGGATTATACTGACCCGGATCTCATCCTAATGACAGAAACCAAACTTGACTCCTCCAAAGCCACTGCCGAATTTCTCTCACCAGATGCAGGATATACTACTTACCGCAAGGACCGTAACGCATCAGGTGGAGGTGTCCTCATCTTGGTTAAATCTGCCTTTCCAAGTGAATTAATTGACCTTAAAGAGGTTCAAGACGAAATACTATGGGTAAAAAATCAATTTAAACAAGAGAAAAACATCTTTGCTGGAGTCTTTTACCGTCAACCTAATTCCAACACTGATCAGCTGGAATCCCTAGCTAAGTCTCTTGAAATTATCTCTGAACATACAAAAAACTACCCAAACAACACAATTTTACCGGGAGGAGATTTTAACTGTAAAGATATTGATTGGGATAACTGTACAGTGATTTCCGGCCGTGATCAAACAGCAGCTCGCACAAGACTTTTGGAGATTTTAGCAGAATTCAGTCTCTCTCAACATCAGCGAGAACCAACCAGGCTAGATAAGATCCTTGACCTAATCATCACCAATGCCCCAGGTCTAGTAAAGGACATGAGCACAATTCCAGGAATTTCTGACCATGCCATCCCAGTCGCCGACGCTAGTGCAATCAGGGCAGTTCCAAATCGGAAAACTCCACGTCAAGTGTTCAACTTCAGAAAGGCAAAATGGGAAGATATTAAAGCTGATCTTAAGACATTCAAAGAGTTGTTTTTTGCCCAGTGTGATGCTCGCTCAGTGGAAGATAACTGGAATGAGTTCAGGAAAGCTCTCTTGAGTGCAATGAATACACATATCCCTTCCAGAACTGTTAAGGGTCGTCAGAAGCTTCCTTGGTGGAACCAAAAGTTAAAAACGCCTCATACGACGCAAGCAACGTCTCTTCAACAAGGCCAAAAAAGCTGGCTCACCATCATCCTGGTCAAAGTTCAGGCAAACACAAAGGACACACATAAAGCTCAGTGAGGCAAGATGGAATTGTGAACAAAGCCCTTCAAGAAGGCTTAGAAAAACAACAATAACAAGCCATTCTGGCAATATATAAAAAGCCAGACGCCAAGACAGTGTTGGTGTAGCACCACTCAAAGAAGATGGTATTCTGTACACAGATAACAGTGAAAAAAGGCAGACATTCTCAATAGACAATTTCAACGTGTTTTTACTAAAGAAAATGAAGCACCAATGCCAAACCCTAGTCGGTGCCCCCACCCCACTTGTGGTGCTCTGGTAGTCAATGTGGACGGAGTAAAGAAACTCCTATCATCACTGAAAATAAACAAGGCCACAGGACCAGATAACCTGCCATGCTATGTATTACGAGAGCTTGCTGAAGATATTGCCCTATCCTTACCTTCATTTTCAATCAATCCCTCTCAGAACTGGTACGCTACCAACAGACTGGGTGAAGCCGCGGTTGCACCCATCTTTAAAAAAGGGAACACCAACAAAGCTGAGAATTACAGGCCTGTATCAATAACCTGTGTGTGTTGTAAAAATCCTTGAGCATGTTGTGCTCAAACACATGCAACCCATTTTGAAACCAATAACATCCTGACATGTCTACAGCATGGCTTCGCGCAGCTCACTTCTGTGTCACCCAGCTAATCACTACAATTCATGATCTGATGACACAGAGACAGTAACACTCAAAATTGATGTAATAGTTCTCGATATCTCCAAAAGCTTTTTTTTTGACACTGTACTACACAATAGACTCCTCCATAAGCCACGCCACTTTGAATTAGTGAACAGCTGGACAGATGGATAGCCTCTTTCTTGATGACACGTGAGAGCAAAGAGTTGTGGTGGATGGAGCTCCACTCGGATTGGATCCATGTCGACTCTGGGTTCCTCAAGGCACGGTGCTTGGCCCACTTCTCTTCCTTGCACATATCAATGACCTTCCTTCCATTATTCAGTCTCAGTGCAGACATTTTGCTGATGACTGCCTTGTTTGCCCAATCAGATCATTCCAGGACAATTGCTCCTTCAGAATGATCTCAATCATCTGCAACGCTGGGCTGAAGACTTTGGGGGCATGCGCTTAACGCATCCAAATGTCAGCCTCTTCGCATCAGCAGGTCTAAGTCACCGCTGGAAAGTTTTTTACACAGGTCAGATCTTAGAACAGGTACCAGCTTCAAAATAACCCGGTGTGCTCATCCAACAACCAACTGAAGTGGGACTCACACATTGACAAGGTAACTGCGAGATGTAAGCAAACCATCTCAGACGCAAATCTGTCTCATTGCTCAAGAGATCTGAAAGAACTAGCATACTTTTCACTGGCCCGTTCTGTGCTAGAGTACGCTTGCCAAGTATGGGACCCTCACACCATGAAGAACATTGCAAAACTAGAGCAAGTCCAACATAGAGCAGCACGATTTGCAATGAGCGACTACTCTTACCTACAGCAGTGTTACCGCCATGTTTAGACAGTTACAATGGGAGTCACTATCCACCCGCCGGAAAATCACCGCCTAGCACTTATGTATCAAATAGTGAACAAGAAAGTGGCCATCCCTGCTGATGACATCCTCCTACCAGCTGACCAAGCCTACGATCATCACATCATCACAAATTTAGACATTTAACAGCAAATACAGACACATTCAGACACTCCTTCTTCCACGGACAATTCCAGAATGGAACAGCATTGACTCAGACACTGCCAACTGGAGTTCTGTAGACACATTCCGTGCTAGGGCTACAAGCCTTAAAACAGGAGCGCCACTCGAGTAGCGTTGCGTCCTCCCATCCATCTGCCCATTTGCTGATAAAGCCCTGCAGATTATCTTACAGATACAGATACAGATCTCTAAGACTTCGCGGGAAGAGCCTCGATGACGCCGTTGGTCAGGGTCTGAGGCGGAGCCGGGCGGTGGGCGCGCGTCTCCGTCAGCTGCGACACCTCTCGGGAACCATCACGAACCCGCACAGGTGCTTCAGAGCCATCACGCTATACGCGATCTCGCCGCTCCTCGCAGAGGGCGGCCAAGGGTCGCGTCAAGAGCTTTCTACGCTGGAGGACGGAGGCGGACTTGCTGGACAGACGCCTAAGGCGGTCACCTTTCTGCATAAGTGCAAGCCTTTAAACGCTGGCCGTCGGGAGGGAGGCGTTTAGCTAGAATGTTCAGAGCTATCTCGGCGCAGAGCCATGATCTCGGCCTTTATGAGCGTGCTTCAGGAGGCTGTCACTGTCTCTGAGCTCGACGTCCGCTGTCCCTCGGGGTGTCTTTCAGAAACATTTTGAGAAAGTGCATGGGCGGTAAGAGCCATTCTCTCTCTCTCCTTGCCGGTTCTTTTTATTTATGACCTCAAGGTGTAGACCCGCCTCAGCTCGCCCGGGAAGATGTTGGTTCTCAGCCTATAGTCCGTGTCAGAGTGAGGGCTCAGGTCGATAACCAGAGGGGTATCTGCCTCTTGC
>JAGTTF010001777.1:81780-92967 GCA_019095985.1 Streblospio benedicti | reverse complement strand
TGTTTGTATGTTGGGACTTGTTTCCCAAATTTGATAAATTTGAAAATTCAAAAAATATCAAACTATTTTAAAATATAAATACATATATACATCGCACGCCAATATTAAATTATCTGACAATCAGGAATATTTGCACAAACCAACATTTCAAGTAGTTCCCTTCTATTACATTCAATATATATATATATACAAATACATACAATCACATTAAAGCCAACACATTTTATTCCACTAAACAGATAACTATTTTTAACAAGATGATAAATTCACTTACATAAAATGGGTGGGATCTTACAAATATTTAGGTATTTATAGTCTGATTTGAAAGAGGGTACTGACATTAAAAGACAAATCAAGAGTAGAGGAAAATATTCTAATAAGAAAATTCGGAGGGTGTACCAATGACAGTCTTTTATTTCAATCTTTTTGTACTAACTTCTATCGTAGTTCTCTGCGGTCTTCTTTTAACAAGAGTACTATTCATAATGCCAAGGTAGCTTTTAATAATGTTTTTAGATATTTATTGGGTATAAGAGAGAGATGTAGTATTTCGCGATTGTTTTTAAATAATAATGTTGACTCTTTTTACGTCTTGTTGAGAAAATCCATTTTTTTTAAACCCGTATACGAGATTGAAGGAATGCGATAATGTTCTAGTCAGTTGTGTTTTAAATTCTTTCTATTTTTTTTTACTTCCAATCTCCGTTGTTTTTACATTGGAAGAGACAATTATATATAACACATTTTGATATTTTTTTTTGGTATAATTTTGTATGAAATGTATATATGTATATAATTTTTCCTTGTTAATACGGATTTTTAACATCCGAAATAAAATTATCCTTAACCCCGTCTTTTCCCCATTAAGACCCCCACCGAGCCGACTGTCACGATGAGGCCCGCTGCATCGGATGAGCCCCCTGGCTGTCACGTCGAGATGTCGCGCCCCCCGCATCGCATGACTCCGCGTCCCCCCCAGCTCGGCAGCTGATCGGGACGTCGAGGCCCCTCGTCAGCTCCCGGTGGTAAAAAAAACGCCCCTTAAAAAAAAAACTCTCACACCCCCTTTTCCCCAAAAAAAATAATAGCCTCTTACTTAACCCCGTCTTTTTCACGATGAGGCCCATTAAGACCCCACCGAGCCGACTGTCACGATGAGGCCCGCTGCATCGGATGACCCCCCTTAAAAAAATAACCGGACGCCGAGACGCCGTCCCCCCCACATCAGCACCCTGATCGGGACGTCGAGGCCCCTCGTCACGGTCCGTCTTCAAACCCCGGACCCGCGGACGTCGAGGGCCCTGGTCACGGCTCGTCTTCAAACGCTGGAGGGGAGGAAATCGTAGAGGCGGCCTGGGACGATCCTCTAGACGACATCGACATCGCCACGTTGACGGACTTGGTGAGCGCTTTTTCCCTCGTAGACGGAGAGAGAGAGACAGACGTCTAGCGACAATCGTGACACTCTATTCCTTTCGTTTTTCCCCCTCCAGATATCCGGCGCCACCGAGGCTTTATACCCCGCCGATACGGAGATGGACGATCTCGCGGACCGGCTGTTGGAAATCGCCAGCGTGAGTACCCTAGCTGTAACCATCGTCATTGTCGACGATCGCGAGAACCCCCACCTTATTCTTTTTTTTTTCTCAAACGCAGGCTCCGACGGAGTCCCCCCAACGTCCGGGAGCCTTCGAGTTCGCCGAGGGTCTGGTGGCGGGTGCCGATACTCAGGTGAGGGCTGCGTCTTCTCTCTCTCAACTACGACATCGTATCTACGCGTACGCGGTAACGATAATATCGCCCTTTTTTTTTTTTCCAGACCTCGCCGTCTCTTAAGAGACCCGCCCCGCCGACGGCAGCGGTGGAGGTCAAGAGACCCCGCGACACTCAGAGCGATCGCGACATCGTCGACGACGGGGAGCGCCCCTCCACATCCCGAGGTTTGGGCGCCTTAGAATACCTGAACGTCTACGTGGGGGGGTACTCGTTTTAACGCGATCTTTACCCCCTTTTTTTATCCTTCAGATGCAGGCCGTCGTTTCGTGTGCGGTGACTGCGGGCACCGTCTCGAGACCCTGGAGGCCTTAGCGGGTCCGCACGACGATCATCGGATCTTCTGCCCGCGCCACACCAGCGCCAGAGAGCCGACCCCACCGGGGTCCCCGCTCAGCGATGGGACGGACGTGCCGGACGGCGACGACCTTCTGGAGGGTCTGCCTAACGGCACAGTTATAATTTCCAGAGACGACGTCGTCGTTAGGACGCGTCGGGTCAGAAGGTGGGCGCAGGTCCTTGCTGACATCACGCTCGACATCCAGTTTGGCCCCTCGTGGAGGGCCCCCGCCTACTGGAGGCGTTAGACAGGCTTCGCAAGCTGTTTGACGACCTCATACGGGCTATAGGCGCCATGATCGGGGAACACGACGAGTTACAATTCACCGTCCTGTCCCCCGCTCTGGATGTCCCGATCTTTGTGCCGCTACGGCGCTGGAAGGAGCTCACCGGCTCTTACATTCTAGACCAAATTGAGAGAACCCTCCAGAGCAAAGCCGAAATTCCCCTCGACGCCGCTTTCACGGTCCACGTCGGCGTCTTCAGACGCATCGGCATGGGGCACGGGCAAAACGCGATTTCCTTCGCGGGGAATTTCGCCGAGAGGGAGCGAGACGTCAAACGTAAAAGGGGCGTCATTTCCATCGACAACTCCGACGACGCCTGCCTCCCTAGAGCCATAGCCGTCAGCGCCTTTCACAGGATGAAGGTTGCCGGGGAACCCCTACCCGGCAGACCCGACGCCTGGGACGAGCGGGGAGCCCGTCGCTATATAGCGACCTGCTTCGAGAAGGGCCGCTGCTCCCAGACCACGTATGACCTCGTGAGACGAGGGAACAAGCGCTGGCAGCGGTACGCCGCTGACCATCTCATGGACGCGGCGGGTATCCCTCGCAATACGTTGGGGGTCTTCGACCACGTACCCCTGTACGAGGCGGTACTCAGTTTGAAGATTCACATTCTGGGGGCGGTCGGGGGTCCCATGACGTTCCTTACGAGTAAGGACAAGCTGACCGAGGGAACCGCTCACCTCTACCTCCTTTTTAACTGGAGGGAAGGCGGCGCCCCACACAACGGTCCCATCCATAGCCTCGTCTGGATACGCGACGTTTTCCAGAGCGCGGGTCTCTGCCCCCATTGCCGCCAAGACGTGAGCCCTCGCGCCCCCCACAAGTGTCTGGCCAAGTGTTCAAAATGCGGCGCGGGCGCCCAACCCAACTCGGCCCTCCCGAGTCGCGACGATGGGGTGGAACTCTGCGACGGGGCGCTACCCCCTGGCGGCTCTCTCGTCACCTGCGCCGACTGTAATGGCACCTATTACAGCCAGGCGTGTTTCAGGAACCATAAACGGCCCGCCAAGAGGGGTGGCGACGACGACGACGACGACGGGTCTCATTGCCAGCGCTACTGGAATTGCCCGGACGCGTGTGGCAGGTCCTACCGTCGGTCTCGTATCGATCCGGCGAGTCACGTGTGCTACGAGTACTGGTGTACCAAGTGTTACGTACTCGAGCGGAACCCCCGCGAGCACAAGTGCTACGTCAGAGCCATCGGTCCCAACGTTCCCACCAAGAGACCTACCAGGTTCGGAGTCTACGACTTCAAATCGACGGTGTCGAACGCAGACACGTGTGGTGACTACGTCCCGGGCGACGACCCCGACTGTCCGAACTGTCAGCCGACGGCGAAATGCCCCGACCACGAACGCTGCGCGACGTGCAGATCCCCCTGGTGCGGTCGTCAGAACGCCAGCGTGCACTCGGTGAACTGCGCCTGCTTTATAACCTTTTGCGATCGCTGCTACGATCCCAACGACTTGGAAACGACGCTCCAGCGGGAACACTGCGAGCACTGCGGCCCGCGGTGCCTCGGGTGCATGGGATCCAAGGAGAAGGTCGCCTGCAGGGGTAGCCGGATGTGCGGCCTGAAGCGCCACAACTTCGTGGGTCCCGACGCCTTGGCCCGTTTCGCCGACCACGTCGTGTCCGCGAGACACGAGGGAATGCGTCTGTACGCTCACAACGGTTCCCGCTACGACAGCTACCTCCTGCTGGACTTTCTCAGGACGCGCCGGGCATGACGCCGAGCATCGTCTACAATAACGGGAAGCTGATGCAATTCCGGGTGACCGAGTATCGCATGACCGTCAGCGACTCGATGCTTTTTATACCGATAGCTCTGTCCAAGTTCGACGCCACTTTCGGTCTCGGGGGTCGAGCCCTGAAGGGATTCTTTCCCCATCTCTTCAACCGCAACGACAAGTTCGGGTACCGAGGCCCGGTACCCGACGCCCAGTTCTTCTCCCCCGACACCATGACCGCCGCCACCAGAAACGAGTTTCTAGCCTGGCACGCCGAGAGGTCCGCGGCCGGGGAGTACGACTTTGACGTCGAGATCCTACGGTACTGCGAGAACGACGTGACGATATTGGCGCTCGGCGTCATGGCCTTCAGACATATGGTGAGAGAGGTTGCCGGTTTCTGCCCCTTCACCAAATGCATGACCCTCTCCTCCACGGCGATGCGGATTTACAAGAAACGCTTTCTCACCGAGTACTACGAGGCGGAGGGCGCTGACGGTAACCGCGTGACGCTGACCAAGCGCGACGGTACGTTCTACGCCCCCGACGGGAAGAGGTGGGTGCAGGGGGGTGGCAAGAGCCCCAGGTTCCTGTCGTCCGACCTCGCCTACCAGCCGAAGACGTCCATGGCGGGGCCTAACCACTCGAAGGTCTCGCTCCAGTGGCTGGCGTACCAGGCGTCCCTACATCCCGACTCCGACATCAGGACGGCGGCGTCGGCCCAGGGGGAGTATCGCGCCGGACCCTACTACTTCGACGGCGTGGACCACGGACGCAAAGTCGTCTACGAGTTTCACGTGAGTGTTTCTTCTTTTTTTTTAACACCACCAGCGTTCATTTTCACCCTTCAATAACGATTACATGCGTTTCACCGTCTAAAAAAAATAAACTCTCTCTCCCCAGGGCTGCCTCTTCCACGCCTGCGAGCTCGTACGTTACTCAAGGAGCGGTGGATCCACGATCACTACATGAGGGGGGTGCGACTACGCCTACTCCTCTCTCTCTGCGACTGGAATAGGTGGGTAGGAATCTCTCTCTCTCTCTCTCTCTCTCTCTACGCCTTAAAAATAAAAAAAATAAACCCCCCTTTTTTTTTCCCCCGCAGACAGGTGACGTCCGAGCCCGCGGTCAGGGCCTTCGTCGAGTCCATGGACCCGGAGGCGTACGTCTCGCGTCTTGACGTCAGGGACGCGTTTTACGGCGGACGCGTTGAGACGTTCTCCCTCTATCAGGAGGCCGGCCCGGAGGAGGCTATACGGTAAGCGTTTTTTTTACTCCCACTTCTCCGTCTTAATCGGTAGCGTAGACGCGGGCTGAGATAATTCTTTTTTTCTGCGCTTCCAGATACTACGACTTCACCAGCCTCTATCCGCACGTTCAGAAATCGGGGGTCTACGGCCGAGGACATCCGGACGTTCTGGTGGGGGACCAGATTCGCGTGAACCGTCTCGACGAGTACGAGGGCGTCATGAAGGTCAGGATTCTGCCTCCGAGACGACTCGACGTCCCCGTCTTACCTCTCCGCATGCCCTCGGGCAAGTTGATGTTCCCGCTATGCCGCTCCTGCTGCGAGAGGACGTCGGAGGAGCCGTGCGCCTGTAACCCGCGAGATCGCTCTTGGGTCGGCACATACCACACCGATGAGTTGAAACTCGCCGTATCCAAGGGCTACGTAATACAGCGGGCTTACGAGCTTCACAATTTCCCTCCGGAGAGGCGTTGCGTGTACGACCCCGCCAACCCGGGCGCGGGCCTCTTCGCCGCCTACGTGAACGCCTTCCTCAAACTCAAGCAGGAGAGTAGCGGGTACCCCAGAGAGGCCGTCACCCCCGCTCAGAAGCGAGCGTACATCGACGACTACGCTCGGCGCGAGGGCATCAAACTAGACCCTCAGCGGATCGCCGTCAACCCCGGACGGCGCTTCCTGGCCAAGCTTTTCCTAAACTCCCTATGGGGGTTTATGGGGATGCGCGGCCACAAGACGCAATACGAGCTGTTGGGACGGGGCTCCTTCGGTCGCTTCTGCCAGCGCGTGTCGGACCTGAAGTTCTTCACCATCCTCTCGGGGGACGCCGTGATGGTGGAGTACGCCAAGAAGAAACCTCTCCAGGAGGACCCTCCCAATAACAATCTCTATGTGGCAGTCTCCACCACTTCAATGGGAAGACAGAAGCTCTACCGCGCCCTCGACGCCGTCGGCCAAGGTCTGATATACTGCGACACGGACTCCGTCATGTTCAAGGAGCATCGGGGTCACCCCGTCCTGCAGCTGGGCAACTACCTCGGCGATCTGACGTCGGAGGTGGCTGGCGATCAGGACGTAAACTTCATTTCGAGCTTCGTATCGGCCGGGGCGAAGAATTACGCGTACGTCACCACCGACGGCGACGAGGTGGTGAAGGTGAAGGGCTTCACCCTACACCACGCCAATGCTCAGAGGGTCAACTACGGGTCCATCCGCTCTCTCGTTACCGAGAACCTGCGAGATGGCTGCATAGAGACCACCCACCCCCACTCCATACGTCGCGATCTGCGCACTCTGAAGGTTTACTCCAGGGACGAGGTGAAACGGTACTCCGCCTGCATTACGAAGAGGGTCTTTGACGCCGCGTCGTACGGCTCCAAACCGTACGGGTGGTGATGTATTTTCTTTTTGTAAACAAAAACCACGGTGACTGTATATATTTTTTAGAAAAAAAAACTTTAAAAAAAATATGTCTCTTTTAAAGAATGTTTGGGTGATACGATTGTGAAGGTGTATATATATATATTTTTTTTACAACCCCTTAAAGATTGTATGATACTACAGATTAAAAATATTTTTTTTTGTAAAGATGTTTTGTATTTTTGTAAAAAAACAGGTGAAGTGTTAAAAGATGGTCTGTATGTATATATTACTTTGAATAAAAATACCAGTGTATAAAGATTCTTCTTAAATTTTTTAAAGCGATGGTCTGTATATATATATTACTGTATTTTAAAAAAAACGTGAGAAGTTTTAAAGATGATCTGTATATATATATATTACTGTGAATGAATAAAAACGTGAGAAGTTTTAAAGATGTTCTGTATATATATATTACTGTGAATAAAAAAATGAGAAGTCTTAAAAGATGTTGCCATGGTCTGTATATGTATATTACTGTGAATAAAAAAAAGATGGTCTGTATATATATTAAATAAAAACTTAAAAAAGATGGTCTGTATATATTACTGTGAATAAAAAACTTGAGAAGTTTTTAAAGATGGTGTGTATATATATTACTACTGAATGAATAAAAAGTGAGAAGTTTTTAAAAGATGGTCTGTATATATATTACTGTGAATAAAAAAAACGTGAGAAGTTTTTAAAGATGGTCTGTATATATATTACTGCGAATGAATAAAAAGTGAGAAGTTTTTAAAGATGTTCGTTCCTCTGATCATTAGGGGCTTGTAGAATACGTTATATATATAGAGGGGGTGTAGAATACGTTATATATAGAGAGAGATCGACTCTTCTAAGATACGGGGGGGGGACCTCGGGATTACTATAAATTATTAACGTGACAAAGGTCCAGGGGGCATTGGTTTAGATAAGGAACGTATTATTTATAAGGTCGTTAGATAAGGGGGGGGCAAGCAAAACAAAATTTGCTGATTTTTTTTTTTTTTTTTATTATTATACACAAACACACACAGATATAAGCGTATATATACAAGCGAGACGAGTACTATCTCTATCGCCCCGCTCTAAGACTCGCGGAAGAGCCTCGATGACGCCGTCGTCCGGGGTCATCTGGAACTGGAACACTTCTGACGACTCACATGGGGAAGGAAACTGGCCAGGGAAGCTCCACTGTTGATATGTGGGACAGATCCACGGATATCTACCGGTCTACGGCCCTTGGAAGATCTACTCCCCGTTCCTCATAGATGTGTACACGCCGTACAGGCTCAGGGTATGAAATAGAGCCTACCCGGCGGCCCGGTGCCGGGCTGATTTTGGCCTGAGCCGGCTGGTTTTAAAAGTTCGCATCCCAGTGGACAGGCTACCTTTTGGGAGTTCTAAATATGAACATAATGAAGGGCATTACACTTTTGCCAGGGCCGTTACTTTTTATAGTTGCCGGCCCTTGTGGTCCATAAGCAAATTTTGATGAGTTTCATACCCCTGCGTACACGCCTAACCGACCGGTCTAATACCAGGCCGGACGCAACCAGCGTGATCAGAACCATCGTACGCTTCTCGTTGTGTATTAGGTTTACCGTGAACAGCCGACTGCTGACCAGAGGTCGTAGTGTGACTGGTGACACCCCGGTTTTCACGAAAGGCCTCCACGAGGAGGATTTCACACTGATGATGACACGCACTGTTTCAGGTAGTGCAACTCTGACCAGGTTAATGTTGAGAGGTAACCACCAGTTAGTCTCTGTAGGTAACAATTAAGAAACGCCTACTCCCGAGGGAATAGGTTGCCACTTTGTTGTTGCTTACTATGGCCACTAAAGGATTAGGGAAACAGTACTCTCTTGCACTTGGTTTAAGCTGAAGAGTGGCAGTTCTCCTTTGTGGCCATAACCGTATTTTATTTCGATATCTTTCAACTAGGGCCTTTGCCCTTGAGGACACGCGGCACGCACACCCCTAGGTGCTCCAACTGGTCATGCACGGCTCTGGGAGGTGGACAAAAGTCGCAGTTAGCGGATTGTCTTGTGGGCCCTTAAAAGACCACTTCACAGACCCCTTAACTACAATGGCGTCATTATCGTAGAGGGCTTAGCAGGTAGCAGAACTCACTTTGTTCACAGTTATACTAAACTAAAACTATTGCCCATCAGTTATTAAGCAATGCTGTGCTCTCTGAATACATTCAATCTTCTTCGCCTTTTGAATTGCATAAATAGAATCGGCCGATCAATTACATTCCAAAGATGTTTTAGTTTTTAATTTGATTTGAGTGAATAGCGAATTAAGATAACGCATTTACGCTTTTATAAATTTTACATCTTGGCTAATAGCCGGATGTTCTAATAATTGCTGGTATTTAAATTTATTTATATGACGTTAATCAATTTACGGTCTCATAAATGAGTATGGTGTGTTTTAATATGCTTATCGACATAATACCTATATTAGAATTCCACAGTTCTAATCAGAGAAAATATTTACGGTATTTGGTAAGATGTTTTTACCTTTTGGCAACATATGGCACCTTCGGCAGTTTCCGTGACTCTAATCCTATGACGTGTGAGCCACAAATGTTTCCAAGCTTTGCCGAATAGATTGCAGCTGTGAACGTGGCTGAGGATGCCACGCGTGTGGTGTTAACAGTTTGTGAAGTCAGAGGTGTAATGAGCGAAATAGATGCCATTTGAGCTATGATTATTATTGACGCTGTAGGATATAGATAAAAAGCTTTAGGATTACAATTGCAATACATCTTCAATTTGCAAGAGAAACGCGTGAAATGTAAGAATCTTATAATGAACTAAACATATTTTATTGAAAACAGGGTTTGATATACATGAGTACAAAGATAGTAGGTACCAGATAAATACCACATACGTCTTCTGGATATGAACGGACGAAAATAAGAGAGAATGCAGATAATACACATACATTCATGCTAGAGAATACTACACACTCATAGTTTATACTACTCCATATCAAGCTAATATTTACACTACCATACTTTAAAAAACACAAAAACTTCAGGGCAAATTATATGGAGTTTATTGGGTTATCGGATTGGCTAGGAACCCGATACAGGGACCCGATATGGAAAAGCTGTATCGGGTCTAGACCCGATACAGCTTTTTGACCGGACTACTTTTTCCTATTTCACAAACAATCATTTCTTCTGGGAGGGGGTACTTGGTATTGGCCAATTGGTCACTGCTCATTGTTATGTTTTCCCCAACACAATACAAAAAAATATAACAGCAATAATAAATATAAGAATACAAATGTTAAAAAAGAATCTATGCTTTTATTACAAACACTACGTCCATGACACTTCTATGTGAAAGTATACAATGTACTAACACAATAAACCACGAACTACAAAGGATCACGTAATGCGTGCAAGGGCGTTCAGAGAAATGCGTGTGCGTTTATTGTTTGAACGGTTGACGTTTGAAAGAACACGTCAAGGGCACGGTGATTTACGCTGGTCGCTCTGTATTCTAGGAAACCTATTGTAAAAACAAGCCAGAACAAGCCAGATATTTCATTGACGGTCTGAATATTCTGGTCATTTTAGTATATATACATGTACTGTTAGTATGTATATAATGCGTCTAACAAAATAGATGGTTATAAAATGCCATGGGATCATTCAAATCACCTGGATATGCAACCCAATTGACGTTATCAGGACGAGAAGATTCGAATCGGCAGTCTGCCTGTAGACTATTAGTGTATTCATGTGCGTTTTGAAACTTGGCTTATTTATGATTATCTGTTCATCAACTGCATTATATATTAGAAACATTATTTGTGACATTGGTTGATAAATAAAGAACGCAGTTCCCCTCCCCCATATGACTGTTGTGTATCGGACTCATCTGCGGGCAAACATGAAATACTTAGTGCATTACGTACACAATATATGTAATAGAAAAAAAACAATTAACCTAAGACCTCTAACTTGTTCAGTTTGTGTATTTTCTTATGATTTGAGATATTCTTTTTTCAATCAATCAAACCAAGATATACCTATCTGCTGAAATGCTAATTTATATCTATTTTATATTTATTGATTTTATTTCAGACATAGAATACGTATATTGGAAAGATGTGATGAATTTTAATGAGTAATGTTGTAGATTATTTGATTTTTGGTGTTATGTCCTCATTTAAAAGAGAAGTCAAGTTTATCAATTCTATTAACTGAACTGGGAAAACAACTTCTGGACAAAAGTTGTTTCATCAGTTGGTAAAACAAAAACAAAAACAAAAAAAAAATACAAAAAAAACTTCAAAGCAAATAATATGCATTTTATCGGTCAGTGGATTGGATGTATGATACTTGAACAAAACCAAGCATGAAATACATTACCCCAAAAATATA